>JAPQRN010001721.1:0-11386 GCA_037367275.1 Coranthus polyacanthus | reverse complement strand
TCTATTAAGGATGAATAGTATGCAGTTTTTTTGTTACGCAGGGCTTTTTTATAAGTTATAAGACTCTCTTTCCAGGCTAAGTGAGATTCTAGAGATTCAGAGGAGCGCCACGTCCTTTCCAGCCTTCGCGATATTTGTTTTAAAGTGCGGAGTTGTATACCAAGACACACGCATGGCTACCAAAACCACTAACCAATTGATGCTACATCTCCACAGACTGTATCACTCACTAAATAAAGTCTGAAACTCATTGTTCACACACATGTGTATTATGGTATCATCAAGTTCTCCCCTTCAAACTGTTATAACCTGGCTCTGGGCCATGACAAAATGAGCGCCACACGATTTTATTAACAAAGATAACTGAAATATACACATAACAAAAAGTATTTAAATATATGGGGTATGAATGTCAGTAAGTTTGTGGTGTACAGTGTGCATGAACTGCAGTGATGTATGTCAATGTTGTAAGTGCACAAAGTAATCAAAAGGAAAACTCAAAAGAACCAGCACCACTGCAGGGTGTCTGCAGAGAATGAGAGAGTGAAAATGAGCAACAAGCCAGATTTAAGCACTGGAGGTCACTGGGCCCAGGTATCGAACATTTACTCTGCCCACAGTCAGCTGCTAAGCAAGTGACATGGGGTCACCACAAAACAAAAGCTCAGACTGTCAGTCAAAATAACTCTGTCTTTTCACATAGGTTACTGCATTACATTATATCTCAGTTAGGTTAGGTATGTTTTTAGACAGAAAAACAGTAAAACCACTAATCACTTCTGTTTTCAGTATGGTTTCTGTTGACAGTAGCTGCACTAAAATTTCATTTTGAATTGTCTGAAAAAAGGTCAGAACTGCCACAGTTTACTTTCAACCATGTATCAACAAACAGCAAACATAATGTAGTAACTTTCTACCTTCATAAGCTTCATAATCAAACACACCATCTGAGGATACATTTATTTTTTTGTTTTTTTACTTCTACGGGAATCCACATGTGATTCCAACACAAAGTTCACATAAGTACTCAAGAACATGAATCCTCCATATTGCACCCTTGTACTGGTGGAGTGCTACGAAATGTTTCTCAGTGTGTCTTAATTCTTATTCATATACTATTAATGGATGAAAATACACATTAATTAACACCTTTTGTTTGTTTAGATGGAAACCTAACTATTGATGGACAAAAAAATATTTCAAGATGTTGATGAAGATATTGCTCATATCCTTTCATTCCTACTCTTACAGTGTCTGCAGACAAGGAGCTCTAAGCTGCTCTGGGGGGGCACAGCTACTAGGTAGGTTACCACATATCAACATCCCTGTAATTAACACTGGCTTATATACAAGGAATTGTGGAAATCATACGTGTGAAAGTTGGAATTTGACATTATTATACTTATTTTACAACCTCAAATAAGAAATAATTGGAGCAGTATGGAAGATGCAAATTAATTCCTCATATTCAGGTTGCAACACATTCAAGAAAAAGTTTGAACAGGAGCAATATACGGCAAGTAATAACCCACTACAGCATAATGTAATTAAATGATTCAAGAAATGTGAATGTATTTTGGTGTGTAAAGGGCAAGGTCACAAGCCTAAGCTGAACACATTCAAGAAAAAGTTAGAACACTAACCCATTTACCACTCTGTGGTACACTTAAATGATGTTCAGGGAATCAAGACACCAACTGATCAAGTGTTTCAGGTGAAATTTTGTCACATTCTTCCTGCAAACAAGTCTTGACTGCGTGTGGACTGCGGGCACGTCAGTCCAGCACCCACACTCTCACCTTCCTCAACTAGGCCTTTATAATTTCTGCAAAATGTGGTTTCACATTGTCTTGTTGAAATATGCATGGATGTACCAGGAAAAGCTGTCGTCTTGAAGGCAGCAAGTGTTGCTGCAAAATGTTAATGTGCTTTTCAGCATTAATGGGGCATCACAGAAGTGATAATGACCTTTGCCAAGGATAATATCACAAACCCAGACTATGACAGACTCTGTCTTCTGGACTTGTTGCTGGTAACAGTCTGGATGGTCCTTTAAATCCGTCTGGAGCAAACAGCGTCCAATTCTACCAAAACAAGAACCTGGAATACTGACTGGTCCATCAAAGAAGACTCTGAGCCCAGAAAAGCCCACAACACTTCTGGACACAACATAACATAAAGCTTTGTTTTGGCTCAGTAAAGTTTGAACTAGTATTTGTGGATGTAACTATGTACTTTAGTGCTTGACACAGTTTTGCCAAAGTAATCCTGAGCCCAAGTGGTTCTATCAGTTATAGATAAATGACAGTTCTTGATGTGGTGTCATCTGAGGGATCAGAGGTCATGGTGTTCAGCTTAGGTTTGTGTTCTTTCCCTTTACACACTGAAATACATTCAGATTTCTTGAATCTTTTAATTATATTATGTACCGTAGTGCGTGGAATATCCATATCTATCCCTATCTTGCTTTGAGAAGCACTTTTAAGCATTTCAATAATTTTCTCACACAATTGTTGGCAAACTGTTGATCCTCTGCCCATCTTTGCTCTAAAGGACTAGACCTTTCCTGGATGCTGCTTTTGTATCAAATCATGATTGAAATCAGCTGTTCACACAAACATATTTTTATTTAATTATTTGAACTCATTATTAGCCTTATATTGCCCCTGTTCCAACGTTTTATTGAATGTGTTGCAACTGAATGTGAGGAATGGATGTATATTTACAAATGAAATGACTTGACCAGACAAAATATGAAATATGTTGTGTTCACACAGTATGAACACAACAATGATATTAAAGTACATTTCAATATCATTGCATTCTTTTTTAATTTGCAATTTTCAGACTGTTCCAACTATTTCTTATTGTATCAATATTTAATTTTTCATTACCTAGCCACACCAATATGTGTTCACCCAATGGTTTACTTCGACTGCTCTACTGCTCAACCTGGGGCCACTGGAACTGAGTGTCAAAAGAGCTGCAGCACTCTAGACATGGCTTGTGTAAGTGCAGTCTAACACATTCACATGTTTTGAAGGTCTCGGTCTCATCTCAGAATCAACTGTAATTTTACTCAGTCTTCTTTCAGTCTTGGACAAAGAAGACTCAGGATTTCATTGCAAGACTGATCAATACTAAAACTTCTGGGGTATCACTAAATTGCCTGTGCATTGTCTGATTTACGTATTAACATCATTACTGTGATTTAATGTAAAACTTCCTGCTTCAGCTGCAACCAGTAACCTGCCTAATTTCTAATTTGAAAGACTTGGTTTCGAGGGCCGTATAAATTCTAAAATTCAACGTTAGTGAGATGGCTGGGATCATACCAAACATTCATTGACACTGTATCATAAAGAAAGGTTGTGTAATTGACACTGGCAAAGCTAGCTAGCTAATTTTAGTAATCTGCCTCTGTACAAAAACTCAGCTATTAGCTACCTTTGAATACTGTATGTTTTACTGTATGTTTTTTGTGCAAGTTATAGTTCTTGCCAGCTATTTGCTACCTAGCTAGGTGTTCAAGATACCTAATTTAGTTAGCATATATAGGGGGATGTAGCTAATGCAGTGCTAGCTTTGTGAGCAATTGAGGGGACAGGACATGTGGTGACAACCTGCTGTTTCACAGAAACATTTTTGCTTTTGATAAACAAGACAGGCCGGACATAATGCCCTTGCTGTATATCTTGTCTGGTCTTGGGCTTCACGCAGTCTCATTACACTCTTGTCTTCTTCATGACTTAGTCTTGGTTTAGGTGGTTTTGACTATAGCACTACTTACAGTACACACACAGGACCTGTTTGGCTCAGTCCATCTTTTCTCCCTTCAATTTGTTTGGCTACAGATTAGCACAGGCTGCACATCAGGCTGCATGTGCCCTGATGGCCTTGTGTCAGATGGAGCAGGAGGCTGTATTCAGGAAGCCAAATGTCCATGTCTGCATAATGGACTGATGTACCAGCCTGGACAGACACTGACTGTGGAATGCAACACCTGGTTAGTTCAGTACATATTTACCAATATACTGTACACAAAGGTGGGAAGTTAGCAACAAAGTACCGTACTTAGTTACTGTACTTGTTACTGTACGGACACAGGAGACACTGGTACACTGGAGTGAAGCTAATGCATTGTTTTCCATATATTGCTTTTTTTATTTGAAGATAGAATGGTTTGAGAAAAGATTATGATGGTAAAATGCAAATGCAATCAACAAACACAGATATTTGCATTCTTAATTGATCATTATAAATCTCTCCAAAAAGAAAAGCTCAAATGAATTCAAATGGATTGTTTAGGCATGCTTACATGATTAATCATGTTTATTTGACACCCTTTCAGCTATTGCGATGGCAGAAAATTCACTTGCACTACCAATGTGTGTGATGCGGTTTGTGGAATCTATGGCGATGGTCACTACATCACATTTGATGATAAGAGGTTTGACTTCAATGGACAGTGTGAATACACACTCCTCCAGGTAAAGTGGCAGGACCTGTACATAGTGTAAATACAGATGGACAGTGGTTAGCCACAGGAATTCCATATGTGTAAGCATGTGTAGCAGAAGCTCATGTAAATTCCTTCATATATGTGGACAAAATCTTTCACATGGAAATTTACATGGGCTTCAAACATTACACCATGAAAAACATTCCATGAATTTTACATGTGCAAAAACACATTCTAAATGTTGTCAATCCTGATTTAAGTCCTTGTAAATTGTTGATAGCATGTTACATGTAGTTGTACACATTAGATAAGTATTGGAAAACAAAGCAATGTCACAAAAATGTCTTAATTAAATTTCATGAAAATATTAATCTTAATTATATTTTGAAGGATTATGTCCATTAATCAAATATTCTATGTCTCTGTGTGTACCATACTCAGGACTACTGTGGCACTGGTAAGGGCATTGGAAGCTTCAGAATTATTACAGAGAATGCTCCATGTGGAACCACAGGGACCACATGTTCTAGAACCATCAAGATCTTCCTGGGGGTAACACAACAAATCTTCACTGTACACATGTTCAACATCATACACTAGATCAGAATATAACTAATAATAAATTAGTAATGTTTTATTATTAAATGTTTTATTGAGTGAAGGAACAAGCCAGATAGAGTCAAACAAACTGAAACCTTGTTATATACTGACAATTTCACTTTACTTGTGTTGTATGTTTTTATATTTTGGACACCAAATGAAGTTTTTATTCAGCTGCATAAATGGGTACCCATAATCCTCTGCATGTTCTTCACTGTATGAGTCATGGTAGACCAGAATACACAACAGGTCATTCTCTCCTACAATGGATGTGAAACAACTGAATAATTATATGAGATATAATATGACCTTCTCAGTCTATGTAAATCTACGTTGCCAACATACTAGTTTCCAAAGTCACATATTTCTAGATTTTTTTTTTACAGCAAAGGACTCTCTTTTAGTTTTTTTTAAATCTCTTTATTATTCTGGCTAGCTGATGTGGTTCAGGATAAAGGAAGGAAGCCACTACTCTCTTCTACATTAAATGTAAACAAAAAAAGTGAAAAGTAACAGTAAAAAGCAACCATAAAAGTGAACCATAACGTAATGCAAATCACTTTATTGGAATGCAAGCATTTAATTTATAGAAAACATATGCACTACATTTCATGGTTCCAGGTATTTTTGCAACAATACAAGGTCAACTTTAAATGTAAATGAAGAAAAGCACTCTCTCTTTTCAGCCATGCTGCCTTACTAGTATTTACCTTTTGTCAGGCCAATTGCATTTGATCTTTTAATAAAAACTGCGAAAAATGCTAATACATTATTTTCATTTGTAAGATTTCATATGACCACAGGTGGCCATACTGAGGTATACATTGGCTGGAAAAAGTGAACCATTGATTATTTGTTCCACCCTATTTAATTGATACAGAAATAAAGTGCATGTTTATTCATGTTGATACCCACAGGATAATGAGTTCCAGCTTAAAGATGAGAGCTTCCATGTGGTAAAGGGCAGCAGCCAGGTGTTGCCCTCTCAGGTACAGAAGATGGGTATTTATCTGGTGGTGACAATCAAGCCAGGACTTGTACTCATGTGGGACCAAAAGACAAGTCTTTTTATTAAACTCAGTCCACAATTCCAGGTAAACGTTCAGTTCAGCATGTCTTGATAGATATGGTTACTAGCTTTTGGACAAAGCACAAGAGTAAAACCAGTTGAATTTGGTCTGGCTTCTTGTCAGGGTGTACTATTATCTGAATGACTGAAAATCTCAAATGTTTCAGGATATTTTAATATTTGCAAAATGGCTGCATGCTGTGAAAAGTCATCATCTTGAAATCATCAGGATTATCACCTGATTCAGCAACTCTGTTAAGCTTTATTTAGTTACAGTTTTTATGGAAATGTATTTTGAAAGAAAATGATGGAAGTTGTTTCAGTGCGTTACTCTCCATAAGTCCTGTCATATTACATACATTTTTGCCTCTGGATTCCTTCCTATTAGGGTCAAGTCTGTGGTCTATGTGGAAACTATGATGGCAACAGTCAGAATGACTTCACCACACGCTCCCAGGAGGCAGTGACAGATGTTGTGTTATTTGGCAACAGCTGGAAGGTTTCACCCAGCTGCCCCAATGCTCAGCTTGTCAGTGATCCCTGTGCCTCCAACCGTTACCGAGCAGCCTGGTCCCAGAAACAGTGCAGTATCATCACCAGTGTGACATTCCAGAACTGTCATTCACAGGTGGCCGGTGATAACAAATATATACACATGAAAATTTAACTGTATACACATATTGTATACAGGCATTAGGGCCTGTGTCCACAGGCAGCTGTTTTTGTGTTAGAAGCACATACAACCTTATTTTCAGAACACTACTGTCAATCGCTTAATGTTGCTATACTACAAACACAGTCTTTTAGCACTTCTGCATCACTTCATTATTCCATTTACCTGCAAGTTCATTTTCAAGATACTATTGATTTCCTCAAGCAAAAATGTAGTTGTTTAAACTTCTAATCTGTAATCGATTTTTCGGAGATGTGTGATAGCCAGTATGTCTCCTCAACTATCATCATGACCATATGGTCAGTGCTCATGGTACAGGTCTGAGAACAACGTTGTCTCAGCAAGCCCAAAATGTATGTTGTGTTGCATTATGTTACAATGCAATGAGATTGTGACAAAATACTGCTGTTATTTTGTATACATTTTTAATCTGTATGTATTAATGTTTCTGTTGATGGGTTTACTGTGTGGTTCATCTATTTTGTCACACAAAAATTAGTTGAGAAAGTGCCTCACACTACAAAATATCTTGTCTAACACTAGCACGATCACCTAAAATATTCCAAAAACCACACTAACAGTACATTTTACTACTGCTGTAGTAGCATGAGATGAGCTTTTTGTAACTCTCACTTTTTATGTAGCCACTAAACACTATATCATTATGTGTTCAAGGTTGACCCAGGCCCATACTTTGATTCTTGTGTGCGAGACTCGTGTGCATGCGACACTGGTGGGGACTGTGAGTGTCTCTGCACTGCTGTGGCTGCTTATGCCAAAGCTTGTAATGAAGCTGGAGCCTGTGTTAAGTGGAGAACTCCAAAGCTATGCCGTAAGTTTGGACAGAAACAAAGAAAACACAGAGCAGATGACTTGAATTGAATTTAACGAGTAATTATATCTTCTTCCAGTCTATGTTTTATCTCTTATATCATTATATGTTTTTACTAATTGTTTCATGCAGCTATTTTCTGTGACTACTATAACTCTCCTGGTGGCTGTGAGTGGCACTACAGGCCTTGTGGAGCTGACTGCATGAAGACATGTAGGAATCCATCAGGAAACTGTTCTAACCTCATCACTTCAGTCGAAGGTGACAAATCTATTCTTTTAAGAAAATCTTTTACCTTAAAATTAGAAGAAAATCTAGAAATACTGCTTTGTCATTATTTGCCTCCATGAAGCAGTTGCACTTTACATCCATGTCTCTCCAGACTCATATAATATCTGTAGTGAAGACTTTGTATGAATTTAATGAACGTCAGTCAGTCAGTCATTATCTGTAACCGCTCAATCCTCTGGAGGGTCGTGGGGGGGCTGGAGCCGATCCCAGCCGACATTGGGCGAAGGCGGGGTACACCCTGGACACGTCGCCAGTTCATTGCAGGGCTTGTAATGAACTTGTGTATGTTTTTTGTTGAAATTTTCTTTTCTCAATTAGTTCTCAGTAATTGATGTGTAATTATGGTGAATCATTTCCAGTGAAACATGCTGTCTACATTTACAAACTTACAGATGTTGAATAATGGCCAAAAACAGGTTTTCACAGAACATTATGAAGTTAACTTTTTGATCCCTTTGGATATAAAATGCGATTACTTAATCATTTATCCAATTGCACATTTGTGTAAAATTTTGTCATAAGCATGTTAATTTTTTAAGTTATGGCCAAAGAAGAGTGAAGTTGACCTTTGATTTATGGATATAAAATGTCATCACATTTTTTCCTATTTTTTCTATACATTTTTCGTCTTACAGATGGTTTAATGGAGGAAGGTTTTCAGTTTTGTCTCTCTTGTGGTGATGGCTTTATCTGCTACATGTTAGTTTAGGTCCTATTCAGATATGTGTTTTTAGTGATCCGAGAGCTCCAAGTGCATCCACTCTGTATGCAAATAAACAAGCTCATCTATAGTCATCTATAGCCTCAAGCTTTCATTTTAAATTTAATAGACTGGCTTTGCTGTGCAATGTTTCTTTACAAATTTAATTCACTGTGCAGCTCAAAGACTACCACGTTGTAAGGCTGAATATTTTCTTGCCTATTGCCTGGTGAATCAATCGATACAACAATCAATATACATGTTGGTATACGAACTTTGAGTTTTATTGGCTCTCTTGCATTACATACACTTTAGCAATGAATGGATCTTCAAGTGCTTAAAACATGTACAGAAATTTCCATCAGATTATGCAAATTGCAGATATTTTAGTGCCCTGAATCCTTTTTGGTGTGTTCAGGCAGCCTGTATCTGAGATACACCCATATATTTTTCATGCTTTTTAAAAATACTTTAATATGACACCAGTGGTGCTCTGAGTTTCCCTAGAGGTTGTCAGATAGTAGGCAGTCCGTCAATCCAGCCCAGGACACTTTTGTGTTCACACTGCTAAATGAATGTCAAATGTTGTTGCAGGTTGTTATCCACAGTGCCCCCCAGCCCAGCCATACTTTGATGAAGACACCATGAAATGTGTCACCTGGAACACATGTGGCTGCTTTGATAACAAAGGCACCCATTACAAAGTTGGAGATGATATTCCATCGAACAACTGCTATACTTGGTATATTCTTCTGCATAGGATTCATCTTGACACTAATGGCTAAACTCAACATTATCATTGATGCATCTATGATTTTGGAATAAGAATAAAATAATGAAATAAAACAAATAAATGTATCTAGACTTATATTTTTAGATATTTTTAAATGAACTGAGACAATAGGTTGTCATATACCAAAGCTTGTTGGATAAAAATTTTAATGAACACAAGTGTTTGAGGGAATGTTCTTTTGAAGTCAATTAAGTACAAGAATATAACAATTTTAACAACGATTTTAATCTGTTTCAAAGCTCCTGTACAATTTCGGGAATAAAGTGCAACTACAATGTGAACTGTAAGTACATATGTATATTGAATATACACACACACACACACACACACACACACACACACATATATGTGTGTGTGTGTGCTTCATTGCCATCTTGTGCACTGTAAACATGAATATATGTATACTCCTGATTGGCAGCGTGTACATGCTTCATTAATGGAAGAATCTACAAATATGGAGAAACCATTTACAACACCACTGACGGGTTAGGAAACTGCATCTCAGCTGAATGTGGGGCCAATGGGACCATAATCAGGAGTATGTACCCTTGCTTGCAGACCACCACTACTGGCCCTACAACAACACCATTCACATTCAGCACAATTATTGTTAACACAACTTCAGGTAAGAGTTTGCGCACAATGAAGATTGATGGGAATACAAATGTGAAATATTACGAATGATGAATTGATACATATTGTGGTAACACTTATTTATTTGTAGAGATGTATTTCTTATAACTTTTTCGTCATGAGTTTTTATGAGTTTTAATAACTTTTGATTAAACGACATTGCCAAAAAATTTCTGATTTTTTTACAGCTGCTGCTACAACACTGATAACAACAAAGGAAGCCACAACCAAAACTGTGAAAAAAACCACTTCAGAAGAAAAAACAGTAGAGGTCGAGACAACAAAACCACCTACAATAGTGACAACTGCTCATGTCACAACAACAAAGGTACTCACAACAACACCCGTTGAGACAACCACTTTAGGAGAAATAACTGTTGAAGTCACAACAACACAACCACCTGAAGTGGTCACAACTGGACCTGTCACAACCTCTACCACAATTGTGCTTGAAACGACAACCACAGTACCAAATGTCACAACAAACACTGCAGAAACAACTATTGTGACATCAAAGCCTTCTGTTTCTACCACATCAACCAAAGGATCAACAACAAAAGTACTCACAACAAAACCTGTTGAGACAACCACTTTGGAAGCAACAACAGTTGAAGTCACAACAACAAAACCACCTACGGTAGTCACAACCAGACCAGTCACAGCCTCTACCACAGTTGTGCTTGAAACGACAACCACAGTACCAGGGGTCACAACAAAACGTGCAGAAACAACAGTTGTAACATCTAAACCTTCAATTTCCACCACATCAACCAAACAACCAACAACAAAAGAAATCACAACAAAACCTGTTGAAACAACCACTTTGGAAGTGACAACAGTTGAAGTCACAACAACAAAACCACCTAAAGTGGTCACAACTGGACCTGTCACGACCTCTACCACTGCTGTGGTTGAAACTACAACCACAGTACCAGGGATCACAACAAAAAGTGCAGAAACAACTACTGTGACATCAAAGCCTACTGTTTCTACCACATCAACCAAAGGATCAACAACAAAAGTACTCACAACAATACCTGTTGAGACAACCACTTTGGAAGCAACAACAGTTGAAGTCACAAAAACAAAACCACCTACAGTAGTCACAACTGGACCAGTCACAGCATCTACCACAGCTGTGCTTGAAACAACAACCACAGTACTAGGGGTCACAACAAAAAGTGCAGAAACAACAGTTGTAACATCTAAACCTTCAATTTCCACTACATCAACCAAACAACCAACAACAAAAGAAATCACAACAAAACCTGTTGAAACAACCACTTTGGAAGTGACAACAGTTGAAGTCACAACAACAAAACCACCTAAAGTG
>JAPQRN010001720.1:0-11388 GCA_037367275.1 Coranthus polyacanthus | reverse complement strand
ACACACACAGAGACACACACACACACACACACACACACAGACACACACAGAGACACACACACACACACACACACACAGAGACACACACACACACACAGAGACACACACACACACACACACACACACAGACACACACAGAGACACACACACACACACACACACACAGAGACACACACACACACACAGAGACACACACACACGAGAAAAAAAAAAACCTTGCTTTTGATGACACACTCACACACATAATTAACAGCGAAGATCAATGCGGTTTCATCTCATTACAAACTTTAACAAGAACATGAAAGGAAAATATGTCCCTGCCTGCATACACACTTACACACCTGGACAAACGCACACACGTGATCTGTAGTGACTGCACGATGAAATGATACTGCACGATAATTTGATTACTTTGTGCCACTTAGTACTTGCATATAATTTTCCTCAAAATGCAATACGTTTAAGGCTCCGGTTACTAAGATACAGGGGGTGGTTTGACTTAAATCATCTCATCTTCAGGTCCATACATCTTGAAAAGTAGTATGGTTCTAGTAAGGCTATGCCATTACACTTTGGGTAGAGTTTCACAGAAATATCACTTGGAAAGATCCCAGAAAAGCCGCCCCACTTTATTGCGCAGTAGCTTGGCAAAGACTCCGCTGTTTCCACGTAAATGAATTAGTCAGTCCTGTTCTATGTGTAATGGTCCTAACTCATCTCACTTGGCAATATACTGTAAGTGTCCTGTTCTTGTCTTTATGGGTTTGTTTAATTTAGAAACACATTTTTCCTAGCTTGTCTTTTAATAGGTTTTTTTCCCCATGTATTCTGTCTCCCAGTCTTTCCTCAACTACGCTGTTGCCAACATGACAACGTCTCCAGGAGGCATCATCAGCTCAGTCAGAAGACTCTTTAATCTGCCTTCAGATGGAAGCTCCCAGTTGCAATGAATAACACAATTAACAGAATAGAGCAGAGTGTAAGAGTGGGGAGATTCTGTCCACGTAGATGCACTCCTCATGCTCCCTGATAGGCAAGATGGAGGCAACAAGCAAAAGGTTGAAAATGTTGCTCCTAAGACACAAGCTGTGAATTCTCACTATACACAGTTTTCCCTGTGCAAATGATTTGCACATAGTATTAATGAGAATATGTGCCCTCGATGTTTTCAAATCTACCATAAACTACCCATGGCAGAAGTAGAATATGAGATTCAGAATTCTGTTTTCATTGGTGTACCAGACAATAAGAGTCTGTGTGTTTTTGTTACCTTAGAATAAGCAATTTATATCTACAGAGGGAGCAGGTCACGTCCATGGAGTCCACTATGTTGTGCTGCCATGTTTCCACAGTAGGTCTGAACAGACTTTTTTCCATTTTAAATCAGGTGATATAAAAAAATGTGCTGACAGCCATGCTCATGAGTAAAACAGAAAATCAAATGCAAGGCAAAGCAAATTCTATGACTGGGCAGTTCTTGTGCACTAGTGTTTGTGAATATTGTGTTGTACAAGCCTTTTATATTGAAATGTAATATGCCAAATAAATAGTTGTTTTTGCCTCAAACGCTGAAAAATCTACCAAACGTGCAGACAATTATGAGCAGTCACAAAGTTGATCGGCTAGTAACAGACTGTTATTATTGTAAATATGCAATCTGTTCCAACTGTCCTTTCTGTAACACTCTGTTGTCCCGAGGGGGCAGCAACTTTGCAATGGTTTGATGCCAGGCATGAGGCACTAGGGGAGAAGCCAACCATCCAGCTCTTTGCTCCTAAAGGACTAGAGATTCCTGGATGCAGGTTTTGTACCAAACCATGATTACAATCACCTGTTCAAGTCGAAGGGGGGGTGGACCCGGACAAGACTCGGGGAAAAGAGGGCAACTTTTCAGGGCAGGTAAGTCAGAGATGCTGAAAATTCTTTCATGGAAATGCCTAAGAACAATCTGGCAATGAGGGCGGCACGGTGGTGCAGTGGTTAGCACTGTCGCCTCACAGCAAGGAGGGCCAGGGTTCGAATCCAGGGCCGGCCGACTGGGGCCTCTCTGTGTGGAGTTTGCATGTTCTCCCCGTGCACCTTCATAGGTTAATTGGTCGCTCTAAATTGCCCCTAGGTATGAATGTGAGGGTGAATGGTTGTTCGTCCTATATGTCGGCCCTGCGATGAACTGGCGACCTGTCCAGGGTGTACCCCGCCTTCGCCCAATGTCGGCTGGGATCGGCTCCAGCCCCCCCGCGGTTACAATGACTGACAATCTGGCAATGAGTGTGTGTGACGCAGGAGGTACTATACTGGTCTAATTACTGATGCTGTGCAGCTGAAGGCACAGGTGAATGGAGTGATGGAGTGGAGCTGATGAGGAGGTGTGGTGTGCAGCTGGGATAGACAGAGTTAAACAGAGGAGATTGTTACACATAATACTCAGTTGTATTGAAAAGAAAATATCAGCAATATTCAGTGAAATATCATCTGAGTGTATATTTCTAAAGTTCAGGGAGGTTTACAGTCCTGTTTGTTAACAGCATCACGCGGCGTGTGTGTGGGCGGAACAATAGAAAAATGAAGCGACTCTGGTAAATAGAGGATCTTTACTCTGGTCTTCTCTTTCTGCTCTTCTCACTTATTGCACAACACTGTCTGAGATACAAAACTCTGGGCAAACAGACCTTTCAGACTATCACCTCTGACAGCCCTGTCCGTGACACACACAGCAGAAATGAGGAAATTGTGAGGCTGTTGAGGCTGTGTATTGCCTCTAGAATTTTTGCGTAGAGTTTTGCGTATGGATGTGTTTATTTCACAGCTTTTTGTCTCACTACGTGGTTCTCTGTCCCATTCATAGTCCGATGGTTGCTCGACCACCGCTCCCTCTCCCTCATTTGCTGAGTGAAGAGGAGGCGGAGTTTGAATGGTTATGTTTACAAACACAAGCAAGAAATGTTTCTTATTTGTGTTTAGGTCAAAGTACAGAGTCATGGAGGGATTTGTTTTTCCATCAGCAGCAGATGTATTCTCATATTTAACACATTTTTGTAAGGTTTTCACATACAGTTCACCACAATTATCACCTTGAGTTGTTTCTGAAATATGTGTTTTGCTGTTTGTTTTTTAAATAATTGTGCTTATATACATAACATATAAGCTAAACATTTTGTAAAAAAATGGCTTAGAATCTTAGAATAATTTTTAATAATAAAAAGCCAATGTTACGCTGAACAGCTGTGCTTTAGTCACATTGCTCCTCTTTGATTGGTAGAAACTATATGCAACCCTGAAGCCATATATATGTGAAATATACAGGAGAATACATCTTACATGAACTTGTTCTCATGTTCTTTTTCTCTCTTTGTCCCAACTCCCAGGCTGTACACAGCCTCTGAGTGCTGTGGAGGATGTTTATGAAAAGATATTCAGCTGTTTGTGTCCCCTCAACTTATTCTTCCCCCCAGCAAACAAGTCTGGCCCGAGCTGAACCCCGCCTCTCTCAACGCTGTCTGAGGCCGGCGCTGCCGTGGTAACGCAGTGGCCTGTCTCTGGTGAGTCTACTCAATAACTGCACAGTTAGTATGCTGCCTGTGTTTGGGCCTCTGGCTCAGAGAGAATCCTAGTGTTTCAGAATTCACCATCTGGAAAATACAACAATGTGCTTAAAAAGTCCAACTTCCCACCTGAAAAGTTCCCTAGGATTCATGCATTTTAAGAAAACTTCCAGAAGATCTTCAGAAGAAAATGTGAGTCTGTTTTGTTTTTTTGCCAATGGATGAAGACAATCACTTAGGTTAATGATGACCTTCCATTTCATGAAACAAGCGTATGTGTAGCTAAAAAAGAAGGACCCAGATGCAGACTTAAGTTTTTGGGCTATAGAAACTCTACGCTGCAACAGGCGGTTTGGACACTCAAAGGTGTTTTCAGACAGGTAGGGATTCTGTACAGTTCGACGGTAATATTCATCACCTGAAAATATGTTGCCTAAGGTAAAACATTATATTAGGACAAGGTACTGCCTTCTGGGTCTTTGGAACCGGCTCCAGGCCAGTTTAGCCAAAGGCTGAACACTGGTGCCTGACTCTGATTTATCTGAAATATTGTTAAGAGGGAGAATGAAAAATAAGCACTACAATTAAATATAGGATAGTAAAATACTAGTAGGTCAGGCTTTTAATTTTTGATCATTATCCGATTGGGACACAGCAGTGCATCTGTATCTCCTCAGTCGACATGAATGAGGCTGAACAGTGCGCTTGTTGGGGGTGAGTTTGAGGTCTGACCATTTTTCACCTATAAAGAAATGTGATTTAAGCTATTATGTCTACTATTATACGTAGAATAGGCTACATATGTATGAATTAAATATTCAAACCTGAGCTGCAGACCTGCTTGGTAACAGCAACCCTGTTGATGCAGCGATGATTTCTTTCCATGCTGCAGTTTATTGACTTTCTTCGATGGCACTTTTTAGGCTAATGGTTTCATCTGGATGTTGAAACAATTGTCATATAACAGTCATATAACAGTCTGAGACAGATTTTGCTCAGTTGAAATAATATGTAGCTTCATTTTATCTTAGAATCAGAGAGAGTAAAGCATTGAAAAATGCTATGCTGTCCAGACATTTTCACCCTCAGGGTTTTTTTGAGGTTCCCATCATTACAAATACTGATGGGAACTATTATGTAATGCAGACTGCACTGAAGCACGCTTCTACACATGCAAATGAAGTCAGTCCAGAAGGTGTTGTCCCTATGTCCAGGATTTGAACCTTTCTGGTTATTGTGATTGGTGGTATTAACTCATAGATACTGTTACCAATAGAACTTTTTTTGATCATCTTATCAATGGAAGTGATTGGTTTTCTTAATAAAGTTTTCAGGGAAATGTAACTGCAGCCAGGATTAGATCTATCATTGCCATTAGTGCTGTGTTTGAACCACAGGGAGAAGAGCAGTGTGTATAAAAGATTTGCAAAGTCTCTTGAAATAAAGTAATTAAGCAGAGATTATATTATTTGCACAATGATTTAGGACTATGTGCTATTTTAAAGGCTTTGAATGTCCCAGAGCATGTTTTTCAGTTCTTATGTTGTTGCCTGAGGTCCAGAAGCAGGAACATCCATATTCCAGAACTCCTGTGTATGTGGCTCGGTTCCATCTGTCAGGTGTATTCGAAACTATATTGAAGCATTGTCTAATATTTTTTAACCCTCCACTCATAATCTCCTATACAGACATATGCATTATTATTAATGGGATTTTATGTGGAGCTTCTTACTAATAGTTCATGTAGGGTTTCCATTAGTAGCCACCGCTGCTTCAGAATCTAATAATTACTGCATCATGAGGTACACGACTAACAAACGTCATGGAGTCCATTAACTACCAATGAACTCATATGATTTCATGATTATGATGATTATTTGTGTACTTTCTAGTACACTACTGCCCCCTACTGCTTTGTTTATCTTTAAATTATAAATAGTTCCTTAATCTCAACACTGAACCGCTGTTGTCATTACTGGGGTGTAAAGGAGACATCAGTGGTCTGGTTCTACTGGGTAGCCTCCAGTGGCCCATAATGCAGAGCAGCAGGTGAGGTGTTTGGCTACATGAATGTGCTGCAGGCAGCTGCTGAAAAGAGCCAGACTGGAAGACACTTGAGGAGATGAAATGCAAAAGGTGCCAAAGACATACTGCGCTCCAGCTGTGTCTGAGCCCCAAAATGAATACTGAACCCCTACTGTAAGATACAAACTGTGTGCAGGTGCAAACTTTAAGTCAACATGTGTTTTTTAACTTTAATCTACAAAGCTCACAACATAGACAAGGCAAAAAAAGAAACTACGAATCCACTTGGTAAAGTACTAAACAAAGTGTTGCCATTTATCTCAAAAGGTCAAAAAACATCCTCGATGGCCAATATAATCTACAACAGGGTCACAAAACAGATGCTCTCTGCTGTCACTGACTGCACTTCATTCCTTTTTAACTTAATTGCTCAGTACCAGGTGGCCCAGCTGTTCAGTATTCTTATTATTCATATTATATTAAGAGTAAGATAAATAAAAGCTACATAAAGAGACATGCAGTGTTAATGTGACATGTTGAATGTGATGTTCTGTAAATTCAGATGTGTTCTGATTGGCTGTCACAGTTTCATTCAGTTTCATCTGAAACACATCCAACGATGGATGTTGTCATAGTTGTGTTTTTGTCGTGTGTATTTTATGTGTTTATTTGACACTAGTTTGTTTGTTCTTGTATTTGACATCACTTCCTGTTCTGCTGGTCACGTGACCAGCAGAACAGGAAGTGAGGTAGTGAGGTATGAAACATGTCTGAGACACATGGCAGCAAACGTTTGTTAGTCTGTGTTTAAAGGAGTCCAGTCGCGTCATCCAGCGTCGAGCTTCAAGCTGATTAAATGGTAAAATGGATGATCATCAGTGTCTTATTTGGCACAATGCTTTGAATTTTAATAAGCATAATAGAAGATAGAAGTGTAATGTTAAAAAGATAATAAATAATGAATTACATAATTTAATGTGTGGTTTAACTTGTGTTGCTGTATAAAAGATGTATTTACATGGTTTTGTATGTTTTAGTTTTACCCTCTTTGGAAACATCAATAAACCTGTGGAAATAGATGAAAGTCTTCAGAGTTTTGGTTTTGGTTTATGGTGTTTAGAGGTGTTAAACTGGCTGTATACACAGAAGACCTACATATATTGAGGACAGCACAGTTGTGGTGTGGACTCGAGTATCTAGTGCAAAGGGAACCACCTGAATCAAATTAACGATTCATCAAATTAATTTGACTGTCATTGAATTTCTAGTATCAAATTTTCTAGTATCAAAGTTGTGAGATCTGATTCCAGTGATCTCATATCTTTTATGAAGGAAAACACAAATTTAGACCAATCTAAATGAGACTATTCATTTGATTTACAAGATGTATAAAATATTGCACAAATGTGAGTTATTTACAGTATTCCATGCACAGGCATATGCAAAGAGATGAATCAGACGGTGGTGAAAGCAGAAAACTGAGAGAACAGGTCAACTGGTGTCTACTGGTCCAGCTGGAGAGTAGACCGACAATCATCCACGTCACACTCACGTGTGTGAAGGATGTGATTGTGTCTATATATATTACTTTTGTGCTGATTTCACCATGCCTCACAAAGTTTGGTGTTAGATCAAAAAAATCCCAGATGAAGGAGATTGCTGGGATGTACTAGTGCATTGACGTCGAAGCTGCCACTCAGATAGGCTTATCATGCCAAAATCTCATCTAGACAAAACTTCAAAATTTACCATGATTTTACCACCTTGAGTGATAAGGAAAGGTCATTCACCATTTTAACAAATACTGACCTGAAGCTAAAAGGGATAAATGCAACTTATATTTAAAGAGTCAAAAAGTAGTCAAAGTATCTATGTTTTACTCGGTTTTGTTTTAATACCTGGGATGTACTAAGGGGACATGATTAATATCGTGTGTGTGTGTTGTGTTAATGCTAAGAAATGTTGAATCTATTTTACTTTTATGTTTATAGATTAGTACACTTTGAACTGCACTAATCTGTATGTATATAGTTTGATTGTTTTAACTTCTAGTGTAATGTAATGACATGCTGTGAATTCAATGCATCATCAGAGCATCAGTAGAATGTTGTTTGAGTGAAAAACACTGAGATCCGACTGGAGGCAGGCCTGACGGAGCTGTGGTGGTTTCAGCAGTACTTAATGGCACTCTGTGAAGGGCGTGAAGTCCCAGTGTAAATGGACTCCGTCAGACAGTAGGTAGTGTAAAGTTGTTTTAGAGGCTTTGGGGACTCTACTGTTTCCACAAACACAGCGCTCCGTTCTGTCACCTGCAGCTCCACTGAGCTTCGTCCAGCCTCACCACTTCATGCTGTCAGTTCCCCCCACACAACCTCTGCCTGTCCTTTAAGCCTCAACCTCTCCTCTCTGTTATCTCCAATCGGTCTCCAAGCATACTTCTGCGGCTTCTGGTCCCTGTGGATACAACATGGGACTCATCTCTCAGCGCTCTTTCATCATGTTGCTTCTGTTCCTCTGGTTTATCATTGACCTTTCTTCATCCTCATGATTTCTAATCTTACAAATTAATAATCATACTACATCCACAACAAGATACAAATCAACATCTCTGTCGTGGAATGTATTCTGTGAACTTTAATCATTTTTATTTTTTTTTGTTGTAAAAGTTCTGGAAACTTCAGTGTAGTGCAGTGTGCAAAAACCTGAACACGCTCACATGGATCGCTGCTTGTTCTTTTTCCTCCACGTTTGAGCCTTGCAGAGCCTATGCTTGTAAGTTATGGCCTTTTCTGTGTTTTGTGAGCATATGCCTATAGAAAATTTTGGAATTCATATATTTTCATTGAAAACTGAAGTATTTCATGTTGATTTACTTTGCTAATATTAAATACACAAAGCTAAGCAAAATGTAGCTTGTCATAACATGGGAGTTATTTGTAAGTGATGGAAGTTGTTTTGTGCTGTATTTTTAGAAGTTTGTTTGCAGTGCTTCATCCACAACAGGAGCATTTCAGAAATGACGCATCATGTCTGTCTCTGGATTTGGTCATTTTGGTCAAGTGTTTAAGTTGTTAACCCTCCTGTGGTATTCAGGTCAAATCTGATCGATTTACAACTTAATAAAATCAGAAAACTTATTTTTCCTCTATTTGCCACCACACTAGGCATTTGAATGTATACAATTTCTGATCACCACTTTCATTGAATTTAGAGTGGTCTAATCAACTTTGGAACACCAGCATAGGAAATGGACGGGTATTCCTAGATTATGTTCGTCCATTAGATGGAAAACAACCATTTTTGAATCTGAACTGAAGTTGAACCAGAGATAGAGGATGTGTCAGAACTGGAAGACAACATCGATCCTGATTTTGATACGGACCTATTCGTCTTCCCAGGACAGACAAAACAGAGCAAGAGTGGAAAACATTGTATGGATGACGCCAGGGCCAAC
Source organism: Coranthus polyacanthus (assembly GCA_037367275.1). NCBI lineage: Eukaryota > Metazoa > Chordata > Actinopteri > Kurtiformes > Apogonidae > Coranthus > Coranthus polyacanthus. The sequence continues at coordinate 2,367 of JAPQRN010001720.1, read as the reverse complement.
ACGGTATGCAGTATCTTGTGTGGATGACGTCAAGTCCAGCTTCCAACTCTTTTTACCAGATTCCATGGAGGAAATTTCACTGGACATGACAAATCTGGAGGTGAGGTGTGTGTTTAGGGACACATGGAGAGCATTTAACCAGGTAGACCTCCACCTCACCTGAGGTGACAGTCGACAAGTGACTGGTCCCTGTCAGAGGTCGCTGTCCCTTCAAGCAGTACATGCCAAGAAATCCAGGCAAGTATGGAATCAAGATCTGCGCATCATGTGATGCCAGGAGCAGCTATACCTGGAATATGCAGGTCTACACAGGGAAACTTACTGGTGGAAGGCCAGAAAAAAACCAGCACATGCGTGTTGTGCTGGACATGACAGCCAGTCTCAAGGGGCAAAATATTAATATAACTTTTTCACATCATATGCACGTGGTCAGGAGCTGCTGAAACAAGCTCACCATGGTGGGGACAGTGAGAAGGAACAAGCCTGAGGTTCTGCCTGAGGGAGAGAGGCACTCATCAAAATTTGCTTTCATTGACACACACAGTCTTGTCTCATATGTTTCCAAGAAGAATAGAAATGTCATCTTAATGAGCATGCTGCACAAAGACGGTGCTGTCAGCACCACAGAGGACAGGAAGCCCCATGTTGTCCAGGACTACAACAGCAACAAAGGAGGTGATGGCTGCCTTGATAAGGTAATCTCTATTTTCATCTATCATCAAAACATGGCATTCATATTTGATATTGTTTCCAATCTCTTGTTTCTTTTATTGCAGCGTACATACACCTACAAACAAATGGCAGCGTGTTGGCCTGTGGCATTGTTCCACAACATCCTGGATGTGTCTGCATATAATTCATACATGGTGTTGATCAACCCAGCGTGGAATCGGGGGAAATGCTTCAAGAGGCGACTCTTGCTTGCAGATTGGGAAAGCTTTCGTGACTCCTCTCATTCAACAGCGACGGCTTCCCCGCACACCAGCCTCTGCCAGGCTGGTTAGGAGCTTGGAAGCCTCAGCCGCTGCCCCAGGCTCCCCCCCAACAAGGACGGGGGCAAAAGAGGAAGAGATGTAAGCTCTGTGCCCCAAGAGACAATAAAACAAAACTGACATGCTACAAATGTGATGCCTACATTTGCAAGGCACACTCCAACTTGATTGTACAATGTCACTCCTTTGTGTGAACACACACACACACACACACACACACAGAGATGACTGTTAATATGGATTTTCTGTGAATTTGGTCTCTGTTGTGATTATTATTATAATTTTCAATATCTATTCTTTGTGTATTCACTACAGTTATTCATGTTCACCACTAGTTGGAGACACTGTTTACGGCATCAAAGTGTGGTAAATGAAATTTGGTGATGATTATGTTGTTTTTTCTGTTCATTCAAGAGTAGGTGAACCAGAATGGAGAAACAAACATAATACAGGGGTTATAAATGTAGGATATCTAAATCCAGCAAAAAGACTTGGAAGATAAATAAAACAAAGCTCAGAGACTTTCAGTGAGAACAGGACATTTTCCCTCAGCAATCATGACATCTGTCAATAGAATTCATCGGTGAATCAGATCACCATGTCACCGTCCATCTGTACAATCATATATAATTTCCAGTCTTCATCCATTACCTTGACCACTGCAAGCTAGCGTGGCTTTAAGCTCGACACCTCATGAGGGGAGGTGGGAAAAAGCTAGTGTGTGTAATACCTGGAGAGGCTATTTTTTTCCGTGAAGATCTTAGAGACACCGAACCAAGCTCTACCCCCCCATTTGTGGCCACTGGCTTTCCAACGGTACCAACCACGTCTCTCTACAACAACCAGAAGTGCCTGAACCTGACCTGGGCTCTCTACCAATGGAAAAAAGACATTGTGTGGGATTGGCTAATACCTGGGTGGGCTATTTTTTTCGTGAATGTCGTAGAGACACCGAACCAAGCTCTGCCCCCCCATTTGTGTTTACTGCCTTTCCGAAGGTACCAACCATGTCTCTCTACGACAACCACAAGTGCCCGATTCTGTTGTGGGCAATAAGACAATAGAAAAAAGCCATTGTGTGGGACTGGCTAATACCTGGGTGGGCTACTTTTTTCCGTTAATGTTGTAGAGACACCGAACCAAGCTCTACCCCCACATTTGTGGCCACTGTTTTTCCAACGGTACCAACCACGCCTCTCTACGATAACCAGAACTGCCTGAAACTGACCTGGGCTCTAAAGTAATGGAAAAAAGCCATTGTGTGGGACTGGCTAGTACCTGGGTGGGCTACTTTCTTTCGTGAATGTCGTAGAGACACCGAACCAAGCTCTACCCCCCCATTTGTGGCCACTGGCTTTCCAACGGTACCAACTAC
>JAPQRN010001718.1:0-11393 GCA_037367275.1 Coranthus polyacanthus | reverse complement strand
AATGAATGAATGAATGAATGAATGAATGAATGAATGAATGAATGTAAAGTTAAGCCTAGTAATCAATCATCGCCACATATTATAGAATCTATTAGGGAAAAAGTGCAGATTTTTACCTAAAGAAATTGAGGCAAAATAGAAGAAGCCTTAAAAATCCAATAAAATGAGTTGTGTCTTATTAGTCCAGTGTAGTAATACAATTCAAAATTCAGAAAAAACTTTTTTGGTAAAAATATTCAATTAAAAACACAAATAAAAGAAAAAAAAAATCAAATAAAAAAAGAAGCATCGTATTTTTACAGTGTAATATATGGTACATAGTTTATACGTGAGCAACCCAAATCTTTGATTATTATTGATTGATTGGTTGATTGATTGATTTTAGGCATAATAGAAAATCCAAATCTCCAAATCTATGCCAAATAGTAGCACTACACAGGAAAATATGACACACCTCATTTTATTGGATTCTTTTGTTCGTTCTTATTTTTAAGTCAAAATCAGCATTTTTTTAATAGATTCCACATTATGTGATGATGATCAATTACTAAGCTGATGTTTTCTCAAAATTATGAGATTCTTTAATCAAAATTATGAGATCAGGATCTCATTATCAGATAAGGTGTCTTTGTTTTTCTAGTAAATACAATGCAGAAGCAAATACTCATATTTGATTATTTTCTCCTTTCATTTGCAATTAAGAATGTAACAAAACATAAAATATTACTGCATGTAATACAAAAATGTAAATAGAAAACACTTTTCATCTATAGCCTGTTCAAAAATGTGAATATGGTCCAAAATATCAAAACCAAACATAGACTGCTCTTTAACAACAGAACTATTTAAATTGTAGCCGCAAACAAAATTAATACAGGTCTAGTATAAATATTGGTAAATAAAATACCAAATGTGAACATGGAACACTTTAAAGGTTAAACTGCAGCAGCAAAATAAGGTTCAGAATATAAATAAAATATAACAAGTAAAAAAAAACTCAATCAGTACTGTGTGGAAGAACGGAAACTGAAGAAAAATATTGCTTTAAAGAGTGATTTATGACACAAATAAATACTAGAACATCATGTGAAATTAAAGACATTTCTCTATGGTCACACAGTGTATGCAGTCAGATGACACTGTCCTAGTCGAAGACAGAATGTAAAGCGAGTGACTCACCGAGCTCCTTGAGGAGGTGGATGGTCGGCCTCCCTGCTGAGCGCGAATGAACATTTCTGACATAAAACACAAACAAAAACAATATCTATGTCTATTCATATGTTTAGCGCAGAAGTTGCCAGAGCTCAGTTACAGAGAGGATGCTTCACATTTAAGGACCGTTTGGAAGTGGATCATCGTAACGTGATGAGCGACTCACAGAGGGAGATCCAGCTGCTTGGCTAACTCTGCCTGTTGAATGAGGACCTGCCTCTGGCTCTCTTTATCCGTCTCACCGCTCACATATCTGGGGGTGAAATCCAAACCGACCTAACAACAAACAGAAACATTTAGCACGAATGCAGAGAAAAATCCTGCAGGAGAGAAAGAGATGCAGGATCGTTACCTCCCCAATGGCCACGAGATGGTCTTTATATTTCTCTATGATGGGTAAAGCAGCATCTAGATCCTACAGAGGACACAGAGACATCCACTGAAAAAACAGAGAAACATATAATAATATATAGCAAGTAAATATAACAACAGAAACATCCAAACACTGATGACTGTACTACTAATATTTCTACTCACAACTATGAATATTTTGCAAAATTGTAATCTTATTTTAGTTTCTCTGAGGGAATGAATGAAGTTCACCTCATGATGATCTTTTTCTCACGATGAATACACAAGTTCATCTAGTGACATGTACAGCAGCTTACATTGTTCTTGTTCAACTCATGCAGCCATGAATAGATTTCGGTTTTATTGGAACGTTTCAGACATTGGTCTCTGGAATTTCTGTGGCCTTGACAGCCAAATGGTGGTGACAAAAATATATGGAGCAAATCAGTAGCAACTATTTCAGGCATAATCTACACATAAAAGCCTGATGCTAAATTGGACTCTCTGTAGTTCTTAAGTAAAATATTAACAGTGTGAGATCTCCATCTTCCAAGGTAGTCAGTACATATACAAAGTAAACAAACACAAACAAAGCAAAATTACAATATGGAAAGTAAGAACAATATGAACAACATGAAGTGCAAATGTACAGCATGTAGTACAGTATATTAGTTTAAATTAGAGAGCTATATGATTCAAAGTGCTCCGATGTGGAGCACCTCTGTCATATTTAGCTGGTGGCAGAAATGTCAGAGACAGCTCTCAAAGTAAACTGATGGGTTGATACCACTGGAGGTTAGTTAAAAAAAAAAACCCCACAGATTTCTGTAATGTGGGTTGAACCTAAAGCTACCCTACCTGGAGAGAAGCCCCCCTCTGCTGCTCAGGGGACACTTCTTGAACAGGGTGAACTCCTAAGCACGGAAAAATAAAACCTGGAAACCTATATGAAGAAAAGCGAAGCTGTCAATACACAGAGGGATAATACAATCACCTCAAACTATGTTTGCCTAGTGTTTACCTCTGTGACAACTCAATGATCTTCTCAAATTCTGCAGAGTGCTCTGCTACAGCTAATAGGGCCAATAATCCACTCTAGAAAATAAAGCAAAAACATTAGGGTCAGTGTAAACCAACCCACCCAGAATTCAGAACATTTCACACTTCACGTCATGAATTTTCTTGAAAAAAATCATTATGGGACCATGAAAAATCCTCAAGCTCCAAATAGTTTATTATCCTTAACATGGATGTTCAGGGTAAATTTTAACCCAATCCAGTGAAAAATAAGCAGTTGTTCAGGGTTAGAGTACATATATTTACATAGATTTTCCCTACCACTATAAGGCCTAAGCACACAAGTCATTCTGGGCACCAGCTAAGTCAAATGAATGGAAAATTAAAGTGGAGAACATCACCACTAAATTTTTTAAATGGTTTACTGTTTAAGATATTTGGATGTTGTTCATTTATTATCTAGCTATTCCAACTGTTTCTACATGGATAAGGTCCAAAATGATGTGAAATTATTTTATTTTTTTTATTGAAAAACTTTCAAGAAATAAAAAAAAAGCTAGCTGAAAACCCAGTATTAAGATGGCTAAACTACAGAGAAAGCTACAGGATCCTGCAGGGTCCTATGAGCTTTTTGAATGATTTTTTTTCAAGAAAATCCACGCACTACTTTAGCCCACACACTGCAAACTAAGCTGAATGATACTTTTAGCTGAGGTAGCTCACCTTTTTTGAATTGTCAATCACCTCCTCTATGTCCTGACGAACGGCAAAATAAAAGTTAACGTTCCATAAGATAAAGTACGCATTAAAAATTCATTCTCAACCTTAAAAGTGCGGTCATACCTTGTCAAAATCCCCCGCCGAGATATGACAGTGACAGTCAATGTAGCCATTCATGTGGACGATACGTGTGGAGCTCGAAACCAAAACAAGAACGTCTTCCTGAATGGGTGTTGCACTGCACATGCGCGGACTGGATTGGAGCGCGAGATTTACAACGCAGTGTCGCCCGGAAGAGCGGAGTTCCCTTAAATCTCATTGGTTAAACCGCGCAAATTTAGTAAACGGTATCAAGGGACGAATTATGAAACGCTTCCACTGTGTGATTGGTAGATAACTACTGGTGTCAAGGTGCATTCCCTGCAATTTTAGTAGTCCTTCTTCCTTCTTTTAAGCCTCATCATGTGATTTTTACTGTCGTCTTTATATTTTATCATGTGATATCGAACCTGCCGTCCAGATCTTTTTTGTTACACCGTGCTATTTTACTTGCAATGGGAGATTTAACGCATTTTCCTTTACTTTTATCGATACTGCTGATCGGCACCAGTAGTGCAAAATACGAGCCGAACTGGAAATCTATTGACTCCAGACCACTTCCACAGTGGTACGACCAGGCCAAGTTTGGCATCTTCATCCACTGGGGGGTCTTCTCTGTTCCCAGTTTCGGCAGCGAGTGGTTCTGGTGAGTTTTGTCTAAATATGACCTATTTATTACATATTACCTGTAAGTTTCCTGACAGGGACAGACGTAGGGAAGTTGACCTGGCCTTTGTAATCAAGAAATTAATCTGGTGATCACCTTGAATATACAAAATATTTCCAAAAAATTTGGGACATTTTCTAAAATGCCAAAAAAAAACCCAACCTAAAATCATTTGAAATTCAACTATTGTTTCTCATATTATAGACGTTTTGGATTACCATATGTGTCTGATAAGATAATGACAAAATAAATTGTCAGCATTTTGAACCACTGAATAGAATAGATTGTTTTCAGTTTTGGTTTTCTGGTCATGTATGAAAATAACATGTAAATCTTTGAAGTTTGGCTGTTGTTTGGACAAAATAATCAATCACTTCTTTTGTTGAGAAAATAATCAGACTAAATATTTAAAAATGTTGCAGCCCTGCACCAATATCAGTAGGCTATACACTTTAGGGTTCATCACGTTCATGTAAGGTTTAGATTTAAGATTTGCCTGTTTGTTCTAGGTGGTACTGGAGAAAACAACACTTGAAGCCGTATGTTGACTTCATGCAGAGGAATTATCCTCCAGACTTCAAGTATCAAGACTTTGCACCACAGTTTACTGCCGAGTTCTTTGATGCCAAAGAATGGACCGACATCTTTGCTTCATCGGGAGCAAAGTACATCGTATTGACCACTAAACACCACGAAGGTACGAAAAAGTACTCAGTGGTACATTGTGTCTTTTAGTTTTTTTCACTCAAAGTTTGCTTTTTGTAGCATTAAATGATGACTTAACTGGACATGTCTGGACCTTTCAGTCAGTTCTGTACTGTTTTTCTCAGGTTTCACACTTTGGGGCTCAAAAAACTCCTGGAACTGGAACGCCGTGGATGTCGGACCCAAAAGAGACCTGGTGGGGGAAGTGGCAAGCGCCCTCCGAGCCAACAGCGACCTGCGTTTAGGGCTGTATCACTCTCTGTTTGAGTGGTTTAATCCGCTCTTTGAACAGGATGCTGCCAATGTGTTCACAACAAACTACTTCCCCACCACTAAAACTCTGCCTGAGCTTTACGAGCTCATTGCCAAGTACAAACCTGAGGTGCTGTGGTCTGACGGAGATGGAGACGCACCTGACAAGTACTGGAACAGCACTGGTTTCTTAGCCTGGCTCTATAATGACAGGTAATTTATTATTTTAGCTGTTGTATAAGATTAACTTCTCACAAACAAACTAGAACTCAATAGAGAAGATGTTTGCCTTCCACAGCCCGGTGCGAGACACGGTGGTGACTAATGACCGTTGGGGTTATGGCTCCATCTGCAACCACGGAGGATATTACACGTGTGCAGATCGATACCAGCCAGGGCACCTGCTCAAACACAAATGGGAGAACTGCATGACCATCGACACAAAGTCCTGGGGTTACAGACGGAATGCTCAACTTAGCGACTACCTCACCATCGAGCAGCTTGTGTCAGTGAGTAACCAACCCTCTGAGAGTAACAACAGATAAGTAAAGGTCCAGTGTGTAACATGTAGGAGGATGCAATTCCAGAAATGGAATCTAATATTAACAATAATTTTTTATTAGTGTGTCATCACACTAAAATAAGAATTGCTGTGTTTTTGTTATCGTGCGATTAGTCATTTCTGTCATGTTTCTACAGTATCTCAGAACGGACTTCGTCATCTTTTGTCTGTGTTAAAGCAGGTGTCAAACAGCATGAAGGTGCATTAACATCTATGTCTGAGTGTGAACAACATACTTTTGCATTAAAAATAGACTTGTATAACCCTTTATTTAACCAAGTGAAATCCTCACTGAGATTAAAAATCTCTTCCAAGAATGACTTGGTGTGCAATCTTCACCACTAGATGTCACTAAATATTACACAGTAAACCTTTAAACAGAATCAGCAATACATTTGGATTAATTTTATTAGTATGGAGAGGATGTGTCTGTTTGTTTAACCAAAAAAAGTCTGAAATTTATTAAAACTGACAAACAAAACATCCTGAAGCACAAGGTGATGGCTTCAGATCGCTTTATTTGTGCAACCAATAATCCCAAATCTAACATTCAACTACAAAAATCATCCCAAATCCTCAGGAAGGAATGGGATTTTTGCTTAAAGGTATAGTAAGCAACATTTCTGCATGAAAATATCTCACAACGACTAAGTCTGTGCGATATATTTTGCTGACTTGTGTAATTACATTTTATCAAATGATATGACAGAGGGGTTCTACTTGGTTGCAATCTGCAACTGCACCACTAGATATCACTAAACATCACTCACTGAGCCTTTTTAAATACAACAAATTGTATTTATTTAGCACCTTCAAAACACAGTAACAAAGTGCTTTACAATGAAAACGGAACACAAGTAAGACATAAAAGAGCAAAGCAAACTAAAAACCATTAAAACACTGATAATGGCATAATAGACGCTGTGGCTGAGACATATTAGATATATCCTATTATACAAAATTAATTTATAAAAGTGTAATCAATAAACTTAATATCCTTTTTTCCATTTTTCAAGCTACAAACTAAAATATTTTATGGTATAGTATATAGTTCATTTCAGACATGCAGAATGTGTTTTCAATGTCAAATGTTTTTGGGGGAGGGGCAGGGATGATATCAGACGGTTGGTTATTATTATCATTATTATATCGGCCTTTAAAAATCCACTATCAATTGACCTCTACTAAAAACCATAAAATCAAAACGCATTATAAAAAACATAGTAGAGTCATAAAAAATAAATAAAATCACTGTAGCGACGGCTATGAATGAATAAAGCTGCTAAGAAACAAAGTGGGTAGATGGACAGTGTTCTGATAGTTCATGTCACGGTTTATTCAACTGAATAGAGAATTATTTGATTATCACTACTGTATGTCTGCTTTTGTGTTTTTCAGATGCTGGTGGAAACCGTGTCCTGTGGAGGAAACCTGCTGATGAACATCGGTCCCACACATGATGGAAGGATCGCTCCCATCTTTGAGGAGCGTCTCAGGCAGATGGGTCAGTGGCTGAAGGTCAACGGCGAGGCCATCTATAACACAAGCGCATGGCGGGCTCAGAACGACAGCGTCACCCCACACGTCTGGTTGGTTCATTTTTTATTCTTATTATTGCAGATTTAGTGATGAAATAAAACCTCCATCTGCTGCAGGCTGTTGATGGAGAGTTTAGTTTTGTTTAGAGGTTCATCATTTATTTATTCTCCTCTGTTGAAGCCGTGTATTATGTAACACATACCATGAGATCAGGTGTCAGTAAGTGCCATTCCGTTAACGCTTGAGGTGGTTTTTGCCTTTTCAAAAGAGAGTAAATGCTCATAAGGGGGAAATGGAAAAAACCTGTTCTGATGTAGCAAACATTTATCTCATGTGATTGATCAGCTGTTTGTGGCGTCTTCCCAGAGATTCATATAAAGCGCAAACATGTCTGGTACAACAGGTCGTGTGGACTCCATCCATAAAAAAAAAAAAAGACATCACGACCGTTTTGGATGGAAAACAACTGAATGCTCTACTTCTCCCACTCTTGTTTATTACAGCCATGCGTAACGTAGCCTACAGCGCCACCTTCTGACCACATGACACAGCCGAGTTTATTCACTCCAAATTTTATTTATGGAAACGCACACAATTTGCATTTTCTTCATTGTGACATTAGAAAAGTTTGCCTCAAATTCCTTTAATGGAAACACAGCTCCTGATGTGTTTTAATGCTCATGTGTTGATGTATTATAATTTCAGTGTTTAACATTCAACAGGTACACTTCCAAACCACAGGAAAAGGCCATTTTTGCCATTTTACTTAAGTGGCCAAATGATGGACTTGTGACTCTGAAAGAACCTGTGGTTAAACTTGGACAGACTCAGGTAAGACCAACATTAGATCCATACATATGTTGGGCTTGTAGCTTATATTAATACTGGCATTTCTGTAAATGTAACAACATTTGCAAACATTGCTTCATTGCACTTTGCATTTGAGGCCTGAAAACATTGCATTTTTCTTTTTTGACCACTTGTCATTTTCTGCAAAATATTTCCGTTTTGGTCAGTAGTTTCTAGAATAAATAACTTAGTTTTAATCAAACACATATCTATAAATAGTAAAACTGGTGGTGTTTTAATTTTTTCTGCTGTATACTAGAAAAATACTGCAAAGTTTGTTCCCACTCAGTTCACGCCTTAGTCACCTTAGTTAAAGGACTGTAAAATCTAGTTTTAATATGAGACAGTCGAGGAATCATAGAAGGACAGAAAGACCCTTTCTTCAACTCTCACATGTTGATAATCTGACACAAAAATCCAGTATGAGACCAAAATAGGAGGGAGGATAGACTTGCTGGCTCCAGAAATAAAACAGTCTTTACTGTAATACTTGTGTTTATGCAGGGTAATGAATTACAATTGTATATGTTTATTTGGTGGATAATTAAATCGTGAATAGATACTAAAAGATTCTGCTGTGGCTGCGGTCAGGGAGAAACCTCCATCACATCTGTGATGGCAGAAATGATTCATTAAAGTCTCAATATTGACAAACTGTCTAACCCTGTTTGAATTTCCAATAACCACTTCCCATCTTGGGAAATGAGGGTGATTAATTTCTTGACTGTTTGTTCACACAGCAGTTCTAATCCTAGTCAGTGTGTCAGCTTTGTTTGTTGCTTGTCTCCTAAAAAAAACAAAGGTGTCGCTTGTTGGTCACGGGTATCTGCAGTGGGAGCCTGTAAAGCCCAGCGGACTGCGAGTTGTCCTGCCCCGGCTGTCCTTCAGCCAGATGCCATGTCAGTGGGCCTGGACTCTGAGGCTGACAGGTGCGACTTAAAGGGAAACCGGACCACATACGGATACATCTTTAAATAACAGGACGCAACCCACAAAACGCATCTGATACACTGTAACTGTCATGAAACGGGTGAAGTAACGTTATATTTAGAATGAAACTGTTGTCGTTTAAGGGTCTTCTTGCATGGAATAAAGAGTAAATATGTTTGACAGAAGGCTGAAAAGTTCATAGGCTGACAATGAAGGATGAAGTCCAGTTTTAGATTTCATTTAATTCAACCCTTTGGGTAACTCATTTTATTATTTTGTCTTCAGGTAAGGTTGTATTTGGTGGCTAATAAATCAATCAAATTTTATTTGTATAGCACCTTTTATACAGATTAGTGCAGTTTAAAGTATGTCAAAGATTAATGATAAGCATAATAGAGTGAGAAAAAATAGATACATGTGACAAATACATAAAAAAATTCATAAAATAATTCAATTCAATTCAATTTTATTTGTATAGCACCAATCACAATACACGTTTATCTCAAGGCACTTCACAAATTCAGATTGAGACTGTACTGAGAAAAATCCCAGCAAATTCTCTAAGAGCAAGTCCAGGGCAACAGCAGAGAGGAAAAACTTCTTTTACAGAAGGAAAACCCTCCAGCAGAACTGGGCTCCGGGTAGGCAGCCATCTGCCTTGACTGGGGTTAGTTGAAAGAGAAGAGACAAAAAAGAAAAGCATAGAGAAAGAACAACAAACAACACAGACACTGGAGGAAACACTGGGCAGGTTGGAGTCGAGAAGCACATAACAGGAATGTACAGGTCCACATCCAGAGATACCCGTAGAAAGGAAAAGGGAGAGAGAGGACAGATGAAAAAACACAAAACTACAGGAAAGAGAAGACAAAGTTAGCAACATGTAATGGAGACGTATATAATGAAACAGAATCAAAGCTTTTAAAAACTTAATAAAAAACTAATCTCCAATAATTTGTTGTTGTTGTGACAATAATTGCGCGTTTATCAGAAATGATAGATAAGTTAAACACTGAATAAACTGATAACGTTTAGCATGCTAGCAATTAGCACGTTAGCTAAATGGTTTCCCACCATACATACTGTTCAATTGGTATATACTTTGTGTAATGACAACAAATGCACCTTATATTAAGAGCTAAGAGAGTGTTTTATGTAATATTGGTGTAATTTGACTTACACAAGTAATTAATAGTGCAGTATTCTGTTAACTTGTGCTAGCAATGCTTAGCAGTGGCTGTTTATTTCTTATAACTGTATGACATAAACACTGGATTAATAAAGACAGATTAAAAGGAAAAAAATAAATAAAACTACAATAAAATCAGTGAATAAAATGAGGCCATTAACATCTATAAACCGTAATTAACCCTTACCGTAATATTCAAATGCCGAGCCTTAGAGTCTTAAGTTTATTTTTTAAGACTTCAACATTTCCAGTTGTTCTCAGGTCGCCTGCCAGACTTTTCCAACAGCTCCAAGGATAGAGACCAAACAACCAATCGATTAATCGAGAAAATAATCAACAAATGATTTGACATTGAAAATGACTGTTTCAACCCTACATCGTGGCATTATCGAGTACTTGCAGAAGAAGGGTTGAACTCCCAAGGACATTGATGCAGATGCGTTTTCTGCATTCGTGGTCTACACACATTTGGCTGGACAGAAATATCAAACTGGCGAGGTAATATCTGTCTGCCACTGAGGAGTTTGTAACCCTTAAAGCAATGCAGCACTGTTGCAAATAACTCATACGTGGCCTTAACTTTTTAGCCGACTGTTGTATGTATGATTATGGTTTGTGTATTTGGTTACTTGTGTAGTCAGGTTATTATGCTATAGGCCAGAGTTCTCAAGCCTAAAGATCATCTATAGTTCCTAAACTACAAATGTGACCAAATGTCAAAACATTATAAAACATTTACTCTCATAAACCCTGTTTTTCTGCACCTTTTAAATTATTTTTTAATTCATGGGATTTTTCTATGGTGTTCCACTGATAAAAGTGATTTTATATGTGAAGGAATTTCTAAATAAAATCAATGATGCTCTCAAGCCTGAATTAGTTTTTATAATTAATTTTTTTCTGCTGGTGTGTTTCCTGAGACAAAGTCAACATCACATCTAAATTAGCCACCATGCCACCCACTGCTAGGGCGACCAGGTCCCAACAAGCCAAATGTAGGACTGTTGTATGGAAGGAGTGATAATGTAATATGTGACACAACGTTGGTGAAGTACTTCATATCAGTCAATCAGTAGTTCCATTACTTATGACATGGTTAACAGAGGAACTAGTCACGTGTAACCTATTACATTTCAAAAGGAACCTTCACAACGCCGACACTAACATTCACACAACAGCAGTGGATGGAAACACGGACAAATGTAGATCTTCTTTTGCAGAGATTTTGTCCCAAAATGGGGGACGTTGGACAAAGGATCAAAATGCTGTGCAGTCCCTCAGAAAGCGGGACAGCTGGTCTC
>JAPQRN010001715.1:0-11402 GCA_037367275.1 Coranthus polyacanthus | reverse complement strand
TTTTACCTCGCCTTAATCACCCCCCTGATCCCAGAAAGCTTTGCCAGGGTAAAGAGGGCGAGGAGGCAAGATAAAAAAAAAAACAAAGAGGCTGGCAGCACATGAATCACCTAGCATCAATATGGATGACTTCCATGCTAATGCAGAGGGGGGCCGGAGACGAGCAGTGGCAAAATTCTGGATTTTTCTGACTGAGTGTGTGCGTGTGTGTGTTTACAAGCTCAGTCGGAGCAGATTTGCCAAGTGTCTCAGGTTGTTTTGTTTTTTTTCTTCCTGGTGTGGAGGTGGGAGAGGAGGATGAAGAGGAGGAGGAGGAGGAGGAGGGTGGACGTTTGGGGAAGTTAATCCAAGGAGAATAAACAGCGCAGCCTGGAGCAGGTATGCATCTGGGTCGCTGGGAAGGAGGTGAGGGGGGGGATTCCATGTTCTTCACTACACCCTAGTGGCAAAACAGAGAAACTGCACAGAGAAAGATGGACAGAGTCACAAGAGTAGCTTTTATTCAAAGATCTTGTAGTAATTTGGGGTTTTTGCTTTTGGAAATTCACAATGATTGGAGGACTTGATATGAGCTGCAATACATTTTAGAAAGTGAATGAAATGGCACATGAAGCAAAAGGTATCAACATAAAAAAATACTGCTGAGGATGCAACTAATGCTCTGCTTCAATTTAACGTTATATAAAAAAATCATAAAGCATGAGGTCCCTGTACCAAAACCAGTCATGGCATTGGAAAGGGGGTCAGAGGTCATCTACCAGGAGTCACTTGATGACCACAGAAGGACCACGGAGGCCGTTTGTATTGTATTGTTTGTGTTTGTATTCGTATATGCAGCTCAAAGCTCTGGACCCTTTGTCATGGACCGATCCAACCCAAGACACCGATGTCACCGATCCACCCACCAACCCAGATTCTATAGTCTGTTTTCATGAATGAATGATTTAGGCTCATGTTGCAGCACAGAGGTTCTCAACCTTTTGTAACTTAAAGCTGCTGAAGTAGAATGTGAAAATACTTCCATGTGCAGCTCTCTCCTCTCGGTTCAAATCAAAAGACCTAATATGAAGATAAATGATATGACATCAGAAGACACATTTCCAAGTTGTGGAGTAGAGGAATCTTAACAGCGATTGGCAATTACAGCTGTCAGTCACGCATTTAACCCCTACCTGTCTGAAAATGACAAAAACCTCCCATGACGAGGTAGATTAGACAGTCCAGAGAAGGGGGTAGAATTCTTGTTTCCTCTCAGACCACTTGAATTACAACATGTTGAAAGGTAATTATGGAACTTTTGTTCAATGACACCAAAAAACTACTGAGCACTGCAGCTTTAATGTTGATCCCTAACCTCCGTGGAATCCAAATTTTATGTCCTCACCACACACTTTGGAGCTCTTCCTACCACGGGGTTGTCTCCTGCATCACTTTTTCATTTCAAAAACCGATTCATGTTGTGTACATGAAGATATATTAGCTAGCTAACAGTAGCACGTGGCGATAATTCAGACGTGGTCATTGAAATGATCCATCTTAATTTGAGTTTTTTCTTTATGTGAAGTACTGAGCACATGACGTCATTTTAATCTAAACATTTGGCAATACCACTGCCTCTAGTAAATAATGTAGTGTATTTCCATCTATATATGTGTAAATAAATTCAAACTCATATATCAAGTCATAGAACTGTTGTGCTTTATCAGACCCACACACACTTTATCAGTATTATACATTGGTTGGCTGCTCTGCTCTCTAAATAATTGGCATCAGCAATTGAAAACCTCATATGGGTCAAGCACTAATCAGAATTGGATCAGAACTGAAAAAAGTGGATTGGTGCATCTCTAATTTCTTTACATTACTATAAGTTTTCAGCTAGAACGGAAAACCAGATCTGAGCCACTAAGTCTGAGGGTCACAGACTCAAAATAACGAGGTGAAAGGAGCTCAAATGCTGCATGAGATGAAGTCCAAGGGAATTTTCATTGATAATTACCAAGACTGAGTGATTTAATATTACACAGTCTATTTGTGGATTTAGTGAAAAGTTGTTGTTTAAAAGCTTTTAACATCCTCCAGGTCAATGACGACCCGTTTTAGGGTGAGGGTTAGGGTTACATTTGAGCCATATTTGAAGTGATGTAGTTTAGGTTGTGTTTCAGCCACTTGTTAAACACAGAAACTAGAAGATGTTCCCTTTCAAATTAAGTCTAATACATGCATGTTGGGCTTACACTTGTGCTGTTATAACCCTAACCCTAAGTGAAAGATCCACGATGTTTTGCTTAAGGTTAAGAGTTTGATGAAAAGGATTTTAAAAGGTTAAAAAAAAAAAGTTGTTTTAGACGATGGATAGTGCGCCTTCAGTGTTGTAGAATGTTTAATCCTGCACAGACATAGACAAGTGAAGAGCAGGTTAGTGAACCTGTAGGGTGAGATGTTCATGAAAGAGACCGACAGCGATCTGATTCGGAGGATGCTGGCCAATTTTCCCAAATGTGTCATGTACTTGACGAAACCGTCGGAGCGGAGGCCTGGAGCTCAGTGAGGTAGGGGAAGGTGGGAGGCAGGTTTACGTGACGGGGTCGATGGAGAGATGTGTGGGTGCCCTCCTGGCTCGGCTCAATCCCTGCGTCCCTTTACTCATCCTTTCTGGGGGCAGCGACGAGAGAGAAAGAGGCGAGCTGATGCTGAGGCCCCTGGGGAGAGATTAGCGCTGACAGCACAACAAAGAAGAATTATGCCAGGGGCCCTCAGCTCTTCGACAAATTCAAATGTAATGTATGGCTTTAACTGCGCCAAGGAGGATCAACATAATATATGATCGACCCACTTTGCGGTGCGCTCCGTTGGCAGTGATGTAAAAGCGATTTATGCCCGTAAAAATGTGCAGGCTAATTAAGTAAGACGTTGGCACGGGAGCAAATCCAATGAGCTTATGAGAGAGTTGGCAAAGTAGTGAGGCCCTCCCTCTGAAAGGTCTACCTGTGCTTAGAGAAAGAAAACTTCCACTTGATTTCAAAGCAGAACTGTGCACGATCAGGATCAAATGTACACGTCCACGTGGAAGGCTGTTGATCCTTTAATTCAATTCTTGTTTGTGGTTTGTTTAGGGCCCCCACCCAGCAGCGTCAGGAGCCCCCGGGCCTCTGTAATTACGCAGGGCCGCTCTTCCAATCAGACAGCTGTGCTGAAAAGGCTGTAGATGAGATGTCCTAATTACAACCTCAGCGGAGAAAGGCTCCATCGGGGGAATACATGCACTGTTAGCTAACACATTCTGGAGCCAATGGTGTTAATGAGACGGGGATAAAAAAAAAAAAAAACAGAGCCACCCCTTTTTCATTTAATCAGAGCACCTAGTTCTTTCTGTCTCACTGTCAGTTCCTATCGTGGCCAAGCTCAACCTCACATCTCCATCCAGGTTGGAAGACCTGCACTCCCGCACTGCTGCACTTCTTTCCAAACCTGACGTCGCTGCTGGCTTCTTCCTCCATCAGTTTTAATTAGAAGAAATATACAAAGCACTTTCCTGAGTGTAATCATCACTTAACGGCCCCAAAAACCTATACTCGCCACTAAAACATAACAGCAGGGTGGGTCTCCAGGGGAACAGTGTGTGCAGCAGAGGAAGGAGGACCAGTCAGCCAGCAGCTCAACCCATTTCTCTAATGAGCTGCTGAACAGGCAGCGTCAGAGACCTGCACAGACTAACTACGACCTAAGGGCCACGGTACTCCACTTCATGGGAAAGCCAGACAGTGGATTTGATGTTAATAGTCAAGCTAGAAGGAGGGCTTGGTGCTAGAATGGATCAGCCAGAGGGACGCTCTGCTGTAATTGGTTGTTAACATAGAGCATGTACAAGTAGTAGATGGAGCCACTGTGACGTCACACATTGGTTTTGCTGCCGTTTTGAAGCCGGGAGTTTGAGTTTTAACTGTAGCTATCTTGGCTTTTTGGAACTAGAAGTGACACACACTGTGAGGGGTGGTGGGTGAACTAATCCTAAACACTAACTTACTTTGGCTACCTGTCAGCTGTAAAGCAGCTGGGCAAAACATTCAACAAGCAACTTAGTCAAGTCCACAACTGATGTTCCTATATGTTTATGTTGTATGAACATTTAGGCAATAATTTTACCCATTAAGAGTTTTGTCAACTGGTAATGGACATATTACAACCTGAAGAAGGGAAATGGCTCTGTGTGTACTCCTTCATTAAAATGTAGGGTGTTGAAGTGAGATACTAATCCATGGAATACATCCATGTAGGCTGCTAATCGTGATTAGCGCGCTAGCGGATTCACAGCAGAGTAGAGCGTCCCTCCAGCCAATCCAATCTAGCACCAACCAGGAGGAAGACGTTCTTCCCACCAGTTAACAAAGTCAGTGAGGAAAACATGTTTTTCTTCCCTCTGGCAGCAGCATCAGTTGACTGAAATCCCCCTTCACCTCTGCATACAGTCAGCTCTGCACTATTGTCTTTTCTGTTCACTCTCTTTCTACAGTTAATTTCCCCAGACCCCCATAGCAGATGCTGCAGGTAGACCTCAGAGAGGTGTAACTCAGGGTTTCATCTCAATCCACCTACATGCACTCCTTTGCAACTTGTTTCAATACTCAGTGACAACGAGAGGAAATACCTCACAGGCTTGAGGTTGCATCAAAGAGGAAAGGAAGCGGTGTACCCCAACGGCAGGTGTAACTGTCCAAGGGTAAATAAATAGATATTCTGGAGAGGGGCCATTATCTGTCATGGAGCGCTGATACAGTCTTGCCTTGTATTTATTGCCTACTTAATGGACTTGATTGTATTACTGAAGGTAAGGAGGGAAAAAAATCCATTGCCAGCTAGAAGGTACTTTCAGCATCCTGCAATTACCTTATGTAAATCCTGGCCTGGAATGTTGATCCACTGCTATTTAAAATGCATTGAATTTCCATGGAAAATGATCCACTCCTGCCGCCTGAAGCTCATTAATAACAACGACGAGCCGGCCTGACATTTGGAATACTTACACGCTTACTTAGCATTGCCATGCATGCAGGAACACAGCCTAGTCTGCCATGCGCTGCAGCTATGACAGCACATTTGGAAAAAGGATGGCTCTGAATTAAAGCACACTGGCGAATGAGTCATTTCTGCAACAGGAACTGGTTCTTCTTCTTACACATGTTGTTATGCTGCTTGTAAGCGCTTCACACAATCTTTGATCATGCAGAAAGAGGGGAGAAGGAAGTGCGCTGACTTCTGTGTGTTTGCTCCAACAACTCCATTCCCCAGAATTTCAACAGTACAGCATCAGTTCACTGTACCAGACTTGAACTTTTAAAGGGGAATTTCAGTTGTGAGAAAAGCTGGACAGAATTTAATTTGTGGTGCTCACAACGGTGACAAACTTCATTTAAAAAGGACGCATTAACCAATATCTTAACGGTACATCAGTAAGAAACATGGAAGTGCCAAAACATGCAGTTCCTCGAATAGCCATTTGAGGCTGGCTACAAAAACAAGACAATCTCCATACACCCCATGTTAAGATGGCCCGGGTTTATATCACTCTCTCCAGCTAAAATTGTTTGTCCAAATATGGCCACTTCTGGCTTTAAACCCAAGATGGTGAAGGTCAAAATACCACACGATGCTGCCACGCACTTCTTTGATGTCACAATGTTCACGTCTTTTACGCAGTTTATAGTTTCCTGTGGCTCTGAATGATGTTTTTAGGGATATTTCAGACAATGTCGGAGTATTGAGATCTTTACCAAATCACCTGTATCAATGTGTCCAGTGAGTCCTTCAACTTCTAATGCGATACCAATGCTTAATTCAAGTATTCATTTATTTCTCAGCAGCAGAAGCAGCACGCATTTCTAGAAATATCTGGATATCTGAAAACCAAAACCATCTGCAAATGTATGCAGTTACAACACATGTAAGTAAAAAACACCTTTACAATAAACAGGCAACTGTATAGAAACTGCATTTGAATAGTGGGCCTGTTGAAAGTGGTTTATAAATTGCTTCTCATTTATCCATTCACACACTCACTCATTCACCAATGGCATCAAGCTACCACGCACCGGGAGCACAGCCCGAGGTCAATTGCTAGAACAAAACGTTTAGTTAAAAGGAACATCTAAGTGTGCCAAAATGTTCAGGCAGCATTCAGCCCATTCGGGTCACTATGTGATGGATCACAACGTGCTTTGCACATGTACCGACCTACAGTGACTCACAAGAGCTGAGCTATGAGGGCCCCTCGCAAACGTAGCATCTGCTGCCTAAAGGTGGATAACACTAACTCCTCTGTGCAAATGAGTAGTGGGGCCCAGTTGTCATCAGAGACCAGCGACAGCAGGTCAGCACTGTGCTAATGCCAGGTCAGAAGTCCTACCGCTGGTCTGCAGGATGCACAGGAGCCAGAGGAACATCAGTCGTGTCGGGCCAGCTGTTTGAACTGGACGATGTATAGCCGCAGTCTATATCTAGTCTTAATGTGTCAAATTAAATATTCTGTGTCCTGTAGACTCACTTTATTACAACACCAGGCCGATGCCAGAGATTTTCATGTTCAAGAGTAACTTTGAGATAACAGAAATATTTCACTCTGTTTAAGGGTACAGTGATCCATATTTTCATATTAACAGTTAATCACATGGCAGTGTGCAGAAAGCTGACAAAGGAAAAACCTGATTTGAGTGGCCTGTTCTAGGATGACAAGGTCCCCGTCCATTGGCTCACTGAATGATTAGAGGAGTATGAAAATGAGGTGGCACAGGATTATTATCGCTGACAAAAACAAAGACTAAATTTGGCGGTGAAAAAATAATTTCATTAAGTGAAATAATAAAAATGAAAAAAAAAAACATGAAAACTAAAAAAAACTAAACAACAGAATAATGGAACACAAACTAAAATGAAATGGAATTGCAAGTCAAATCAGCTTCGTTTTCATTTTCCACTGTTGCTGCTATATCAATTTTTCCTTCTAAAATGATGCAGAATGAAGATGACACATGGTTTACAAGAATAAAATGGCTTTACACAATATGGGACCTTTAACAAACAATGGTTTAGGAAATCATATTGCTTTCATCTGACCTTTTTTTCCGTCTATGAATTGAGGCTTCTCGATTCCTCAAAATAAAACTACTGAACTGAAACTAGACTGTTTAATCCTTTAATTTGTTTGTTACCCGTTGTATGATGGGAATGGTGTGGCTTCTAGTGACAAATCCACAGCAAATAATGATCAACTCTGTAGTTCCCCTTCACTCTATGAAATGCCTTTTAGCTCATTGTTTGGTTTTATATTTTGGCCTCACTGCTCTCATCAACCTTGTTTCCAGCTAAAGCAGTTTCAGCTCAAACCCACTGTTTTATCATCACAAACCAAAAGCAGGTTTCTTTGGATAACGAGCCATTTGCTCACTGAGCTATGAGTAAAAAGCAGCGGGTAAAAAGTTAGAGGCTAAACCTCCCAACCGTTCTGTTCGTCATCCAGCCACTCTGCCGACAGCCCACCTGCAAATGAAGTGGGGGAAAGCACTGAAGATCCATAAATCTTTTATGCTCCATAATGGCTTGTTCACATTACCTGCCCACACCTCAGCCTCCTCGGAGCAGGCCGGGCCAGAGCCGAGCAGATCAGGCCTGAAAACCACTGTGAGCATATGGAGCACTTCAAACACTCAAAGCCTCCTCGGGCCTGAGCTGTGGTCGCACCCATGAATTATAGAAATGATCTAATTGTTTTCTCATTTGGAAATTCTGGGGGCCTCTCCTCTCAGCGTCTCGATTTTAACGGCCTGCGGTTTCCAATGGGGCACATGATTCAGTGCTACCTACCTCCGACACGTTTGCTGAATCCAAGGTGGTCCGTCCTGTCAAAACAGAGCCAGAGCTGAGGTGTAAGTTAAACCTGTGGTAGTAAATTAACACGTAGGCAACAGAGGGGAGTGGTTAAACTGGGCTTCAAACAGGATCAGAGGAGGAGGAAGGGCACACGTGGTGGCGAAAACACATAAAACAAAGCTTGGGATGTTTTAGAAAGGTTCTGTTCCGACTCCACAGAAAATCTAAGGAAGACCATTCAGAAAAGAAAAAGGAAAGAAAATAAAGAACGTTGAAACAGTGAAACTCATCAAATAAAAGGCCAGTCTAAGCAATGTGATATAACATCAAAGTTACAATAGTGTAATTTTGTCTTTCTAAAACATGAAAATCTTGAGATTCTATGGGGAGAGCAGCTATTTTCAAGTGGGTCAGTGTTCCCAGGCTCCTAAACTCTTCATCTCTTATGTTCCCAAAGTCCCAAACTCATATGTTCTCAGCGTCCAAAGTTTCGAAGATCTTATGTCTTTTATTTTCAGGGCCCTTAGTTCCCAAAGTCTTATATCCTCAGGGTCCTAAGCTCCCATGGTTGTATGTGCCCAAGATCTTAGGTTCCCTGAGTCCAAAGTTAACAAAGTCTTATGTTCAAAGGGTTCTAAATTCCCCAGTTCAATTTTCTGTGAACACACTTTAAAGGCAAAATATGTAACATTCCTGGCTTGTGCTTGTAAACTCAACAGTTCCACCTTGGCCCCTCCCTGTTTCCTGATTCTGTCACAGCGGTTGTAAAGACACATGTAAACATACCCATATCTTTGCAAAACTCTGGGGGAACGTTCTAGAGGTGATATAAGCGTCCTCATCTCTACTGTGTGTGTTCCTCTGTTGGTCCCTGAAAGGTCTGTGTGCATGTGTGTGTTGTCCAGAGTACTCAGACAGTACTGTAAATGAGAAAGCGGAAAGAGCCGTGGTTTTTATATTGTTCCACCCACACACACACTGCGCAATGCTGTTATTGGCTGGAGATATAAACATGTTGGCAAAGGTGCACGCCCCCTGTGGACGTCCCGAACACAAAACAAGAGGAAAACAGAAAATACGGGCTGCAGGTAAATACACCACAACACACTGACAGAGTCAGAAGTGATGATTGAGAAGGATTATTATTGTATGAGTCTATATAGTGTTTTCAGGAAAAAGTGACATACTTTGCCTTTAAGCCAAACTTCAGGAACACAGGACCCTTTGTCTTGTTCCCATAGTGCTACGGCGATAGAAGGAAACTAGGACACTTTAAGCAAAGTGACTAATACTACGTCCAACTTATGAGATAGTAACTCATGATGATCACTACAATTCTCATAATTAGGCTTTTATAAGTCCACAGAGTGAAGACGTTCAGTGAGAAATGACACTTCAGATTAAAATCACCTCGTTAAATCAAAATGTATTCCATTCAACTGGAAGGCAAAAAAAAAAAATCAGACCTTTCTAATGTCAACATTTTCACTATATCATGAATGTACAACGTTACAAGATGAAATCAAAAAATAAACTTTGGACTTTTTACATGTTATGATTCTGACTTAAATTTTCATAACACTTTTTAATGAGTTGTGATATGATAAAATGGCATAAGCATAAAATGTCTTAAATGCAAGATGAAGGTAAAAGCAAAAGAGTTATCCAAGCATATGTACGCAGGCACACAGTCTGCAGTGAAAGTAAAGGAGAAGCTAAACGCTGCCTTTCGATCCGTGTGGTCTGCAGCGAGCAGCTTTGCTCAGCACTTGCTTGGGCCTGGTGCTTCTTAATCAAAACTGGCACCGTGGCAATTACCTAATTAGACATCAATTAATCCAAACCCTTCAGGTCTGCAGCCACGTTTGACCTAAGGAGTAATGACAAAAACGTCTTTCGAAGAACGGGGGAAATCAGATTAATGGAAGCGAAGCGGCTGAGGTTGCGCTGCATTCGAGAAATCGCCAGAAATATACTGCAGTTCATTTCATAATTAACAGGTAGGAATATAAATGATGAAGACACGAAAGCTTAATCACTCAATTCAATAACCACGATATCGGTGTTGAGTAGATTAATTCAATTATGTAATTAAAGCCGAGAGAAAGGTGAAGCTGTGGAGTTGATTGAAGGTTAAACAGATGCCTTACCTTTTAGAAAAATCGCCTCCGTCCAGTACGAACCAACACACACGAGTCTCAGTGTTTACTTTGTCTTTTTTATTAGACATGTCAATTTCACAAACAGCAGTTAGCCTGAAAATTACATTCAAAATGTGCGGCTGACCATGCGCAAACACTCCAGATACACCTTCAAACAAAAGTAACAGTCGGTCTTATCTTTTTAGTTTTTTGTTTTTTCCCCACAATCTGTGTATTGTCATGTTTTAATTCAAATTTACAAAATCAGAATCATCTTTCACAGGTTCACCATCAATGCATACATACCTCAGTCACTACAACACTTTTTAACATCTACTTTCTGTTGCTGTACATAAGCTTTGAAAGTTTAAAAGGCTCTTCTTTGCATTCTACCACCCATGCAGTCTCATACATGAGAAATACCACCGGTACCGCTCCCATCTCCTCCTAATATTAGCTTAACTGGAGGAGGGAGAAGGGCTACAAGCCGAACCGCAAGATCCCGCAAATCCACTTCCAGTAACACCAGGAGGTCGGCGAAGTTCCCCTGCCTCTAAGAAACCAACACTGAAGCGTACTTTGAGTTCATAAAAAGGAGCACGGACGATGATGACCGGGGGCACGTTAGACTACACGACACGCAGTTTGTACAAAGTGGCCAAGACATAGAAGCTTCTGCTCAGGTTTTATTCCATTTAGTTTAATTCACTCACACAAAACAGACAGAGAGAGAGGTCTGTCCCCACCTCCCCGTCATTTAAGCCACGGGACGCTCTTGTGACAGGGTCAATGGTTAACACTGGTTCAAAGGGGAGGAAAGGTAAGCGGGGAATCGATCTAACACTGCTCCAGTTCATCCAAGTGCCTCTTTATTCACAGAATCAAAGACAGTCTATTTAATGTAACACTGATTTTTCTTCCCACTTGATCCACAACCACAGAGGGCGATACGTCACAGACAAAGCTCCACGACACAGACAAAAAAAAAAAAAAACCTATCGAGTTCAGATTCAGAGCAGATTCTGATGCAGCCTTTTAATGCCACAGAAGAAGAAGAAGAAGAAGAAGAAGATTCCTCCCTCAGGATGTGTCGGCTCTGCTGTGAAATTACTGGCCACAGGGATCCAGTGTATGTGAAAACACTTGAATGCTCAAAATTCACCAAAAATCACACGGACGTCCCACGCTTCGTCACTCTGATAAACTGTCCGGCCTGTTACTCGCAGCAAGTTATGGCATCTGAAAATGTGGGTGAGATCTGTACACTGGGTTGAAAATCTCCAAAACTTGTTTTGTAAGTGCAACGTCTTGTCAAGATTTTGTAAACTGTCAGTGAATGTATTTTTTTCTCCCAACTGCTTGGTCCACAGCATTGTTCAGTCACAGAAAAAAAGGGTG
>JAPQRN010001712.1:0-11419 GCA_037367275.1 Coranthus polyacanthus | reverse complement strand
TCACCTAATGGCAGCATGTATAGAGTAAAAAGAAGTGGTCCAAGTACAGACCCCTGTGGGACACCATGACTCACCGTAGTTGGGGTGGATAATTGATCATTGACATGTACAAATTGAGATCTTTCAGAAACATATCATTTAAACCAGTCTAGAGCGGTTCCTTTAATCCCAATGGAATGTTCTAATCTCTCCAATAAATGTTTAAAAAAGTAAATAAATAATAAGTTTGTGTTATTTTTGTGTTTTCCTTTAATTTTGTATCCTACTATCATGAAACACAATTTTGGTTTTAATGTCATGAAAAAAAGTGAAGTAATCATTTTGAGTACTATGCATTCATATAAATACAGCTGGAAGGTGCTGGAAAAGCTTGAAAACTGAACTTGAAAGTGCTTGAATTTGACTTTGGAAAAGGTGTATAAACCCTCTAGAATAAGCCACATGGACACAGATATGCCCCCAAAAAATGCAGTGATATGTACAATCACATTTTTGGTCTTGCTGTCCAGCACTCTTTAGAAATAATATGCCACCCTGCTAAAGTTTAATGCTGGTCAAATGGTAACAATAGACTGTGATCAGCAGTGATCTGCCTCGCACTTGTGTTGTCTCTAGTTTGTATGAGTCACCACAGACCTGCCAGGCTGCTAAACACACACGCTTACTGCTATTCACTGATGCCATGTAATGATTTACCGCTTACACCACACTGGCATTCCGAGCCACTGCTGTGCCAAGTTGTCTTGTGCAGTAGTAAATTAGTTTATTCCTTGTTCCAGCGTCCACCCGGAAGCTGTATGAGAAGAAACTACAGAAGCTGCTGGATGATGGCCCAGTACAGCTGCCGCTACCGACACTGGTCCTCACAGAGATCCAAGTGAACCACAACGGCAATTCTGAGTCGGACCTCTACAGTGACAAAGAGGACGGTAAGAATCCCAAACCCCATTCCCAGAAACATTGGGACATTTTCTAAAGTGCTATAAAAACTAAATTCTGTGATTTGTTAATTTGCTTGAACCTTAGACTGACAAAAGTGCAAAGAAAACATTTTCAGTGTTTTCACTAATCAACTTAATTGTATTTTGTAAATATGAACAAATTTAGATTCTGAAGCCCTAACCTTAGCCTGTCCATCTTAGTGTCTGTGCTTCACTGATAAAAGAACCACACTGTAGTCTACTCCTTAGCTGTTAAACTAATCTTACTCTCTTAAGCTATGATGATTCACATACATTTTGGTGTTCAGGGAGTGCTATGGTATAGTGGTGAATCTGCATTCAACATTTCTGCTGATATTCTAGTATAGATAGAGAGAGATATGACATATATCAATAATCCAGTCCAGTCAACAGCTCGTTACTGCTGTGTTTTGTCAAACTCTCCTGACGTGATAGTTTATGTCTATAATGTCTTTGTCAGAGGTGACAGCAGAAGCAGACCCAGAGCCGGAGCCGGAGCCAGTGGCAGAGCCTGAACCTGCTCCAGTGGTGGAGGGGCCGGTGAGGAGCCGAGGGAAGACGGCCGTCAGCAGCCGCACTCGCAGCAGCCAGCACAGCACAGTAAGCAGCTCCCGGCTCATTCCTGAAAGGCAGTCAGAGGAGACTGAGGAGCTTCAGACACACAGGTGTCTGAGCTGTTTTACACATGACAGCACCAGTTTGGATATTGACGCTGATGTTGGGTGTCACTCCAGTGAACGGCTTCCTATAAACACTGTGTAATAGTGGTGCTGTATAGTTCCTGGTGAAAGCAAGTTTGTCTCCATAGCAAGTCACCTGTCACTTTCTCTAACACTGTAATCCAGTTCATGTCAGCGCCACCTTTAGTGGATGAAAAGGTTTCTTCCACATGCCTGCATACATTTCCATTGCTGTGATATTGGAACATAAAAGGCGCCCTGCAAGATGTTTGAACACCGTTAGCACTGTCGAGTAGGGCTGGACAATATGGTCTATGGTGTGTGCAACTGTACATCACGGTAGCAAAGATATTTGTTTTCAGAATTACTTCTAAAACAAACAAAATGTGTATCTCAGCAAAATGTGTGAAGTTGTAGAGTTTGTAAAGCAGGTGGGATGGCTCACAGTCCAGCTGGCTTTGATTATAATTTCCTGGCAAAGGAAGTGTTTTTTTTTTTCTTCCTCATTTTATTGGACTGCAGTTACACCCAGCTCAGTGTGAGCCTGTAGGTTCAGTGTATCAGCGCCGCTCGCTGCATGTCAGAGTGAAAGCACATGATGTGGATTAGCTGCTTCCATGCTCATACTGCGTACATTTGACTCCTTCACACGCTGCCTTTTCTCTTGTCTTGTCTGTTTCTTACGGCCATCTGTTGTCCTCTTCTCTTTTTCTAATTCCTATGATGTTTGGCATCCACCATTCATTCAGCTGCACTTTTGATCATCAACAGTAACAACATGTAACAGTCAGTGCATTTCTTTCCAGCATATATCCAAAGAAGAATCCTGTTCTTTTTTGAGTGCTGTTGCTCCTCCTGCTGTTGAGATGGTGAACCTGTTTGTTGTGGAGGAATGAGAGGCACGTGAAAACTGGCGGGCTGCCAGCGATAATTAGAGCTGTCGTGTGTGTGTGTGTGTGTGTGTGTGTGTGTGTGTGTGTGTTGTTATGAGCTCTCAGTAGACTTGGTATTCTTTGCAGTTGTGAATACCTTTTTCACATTGGTTTAATCAGATTAAGTGAAGTTAATGAAGTAAGGCTTTGCGTGTGGCCTACAGTTAGCTGTTTCTGTATACTACATCTGTTAGATGTGCTCTGTCCTGGACCCTGTATCACAAAAAGACAGTTCAGCAGTACCTGGCTTGACTAAACCTAACAATCTGGGT
Source organism: Coranthus polyacanthus (assembly GCA_037367275.1). NCBI lineage: Eukaryota > Metazoa > Chordata > Actinopteri > Kurtiformes > Apogonidae > Coranthus > Coranthus polyacanthus. The sequence continues at coordinate 8,573 of JAPQRN010001712.1, read as the reverse complement.
CTCACCAGGTTAGGGGAAAAGTAAAGTAAAGTCTGTGAGTGGGAAACACTGATTGGAAAAACATGACAACATCAGAGAGGGGAGGTGTCATATCATTTACATTTGGAGAGCACGGCTCCAGCTTGTCAGAAGTGGATAGGAAGTTTGCACTCGGTTGTTCCTGTGAAAATGTAAAATAATTGTGTAATGAAAAAGGGGGAAATTAGAATTTCAGAACCTGGCTCCGTTGTCACCTCCGCACAGCTGACCGGTTCTGACCTGTAATGGCTGTGAATGTCCCATTGTTACTTTGAGAAAGCTACAGAATCTGCAGACACAGCATTACTTTGTCTTTTTACATTTTATGTGAATTGACTGCTTGAAATGTAAGATGATAATGAAAATCCCTCATTCTAAATTCTAGAGCCCAAGGCAATGTCTTCACTGATGTGAGCTGAGCACATTCAGAGGCCTCTCACTGGAGAGATGAGCTCTATGATTACATGTGAGGCATGGTGGGGCATTAGCATGTTCCAGTGCAGGCATTGAGCAAATCCAGTGAAATCAACAGCGCCGACACAGTGTGAAGTGTAGGTTAGCCATGGAGGGAAGGTAATGCAGTCAGACTGTGGTGTTTTCACTGTCTGCTGGTATGTACATGTACCATGTGTGCAGACAGACTCTGTCAAGCTTGATGAGGACTGTGACAGTGGTGACGAGCCAGTCCTGAGAGTAATGCACAGATCCAGGAGGTTATCCCACAGAACGGTGAACACTGCCTCTCCAGCTAAAGGCCACTCTGTGACTGATATAACCCACTTTCATACTGAATAGTTTTTCTCTTGGTGTCACCTGTACACCTGCTGTGGACCTGGCTTCAGGGATGTGTTTGGACTCAAGGTTCTCTGCACGACACAACAAATGTAACCAGATGAAGGCACTGAAGAAGGAAAAAAAGACAAAAGATGAAAAGGGCATAACATTTCTGATTTTGTAATTTAGTGGTTTCTTTATTTTGATTTAACATTGCAAAAGTGAGCGTAGATTCCATTGTCATTTACAAGGGTTTTTGTCTAATGTCTTTTACATAGTTTTTGTTTTGTTTTTTGTTATGTCATTTTCATCTTGTTATGTCATTTTTGTTTTGTTCCATCTTTTATGTTTTTTTTTGTTTTTTTTAACTTATTTTATTTAAAATCTTTAGTGCAGGTCACATCATACCACTACAGAAACTAAAAAATATAATAGGTACAATGTAGATATACTGACTATGGTACTCCTTGTGTTCATAAAATAAAGACATACAGTAGCCAGGATTACAATGAAAAGAAAAACTCAATTAGGTGTAAATGAATAAACAAAAATCAACTTGAAATATATAATTTTGAATTGAAGACCATTTGTCCATAAATAAGTCAATTTTCATTTGCAGTTATTTGCTCCATAAGATACACTTCTTTTAGTTTGTTCTTCCATTGAATAATAGTGGGGAACTGAGGTTTAAACCAGGAGACTGTGATACTTTTTTTTTAGTGATTAACAGTAGTATTTTCAATTGGGTAATATTACACTTTGATCTTAAATTGTCAGGGAAAATTCACAGAATTATGAATTTTAGTTCCAGTGGAATTTCCACACCTAAACATTTTTTTTATTTCATCTTGTATATCTTTCCAATTAGTTTTGGACAATCCCAAAATACATGGGTGTGGTCTCCCACAAGACCACAGCCCCTCCAACATTGGTCCAAAGTTCTGCCAAACTTGGATGTAACAAAAGGAGTTCTAAAAAATCAAATTTTGGTCTTCCATTCAAACTCTCTGAGTACCGGACTGTTTGTTATTTTATGTCCCTCCCGTAATGTCTGTTCAGTCCACATCCTCAATTATTATATTAATTTCTAGCTCCCATTTTCCCTTAATATCCTGTGTATTCTCTGTACTTTCCTTTTGTAATATTTTGTAGAGATGGGATATATCTACTATTAATTGCTCTCTTAATTACTAAAATAAAAGAAATCTATATTAGAGGGTGGAGCCTGTAAGGAAATCAAATAGTTATGTTTATGTAAATAATGCATCAATTGTAAATATTTATAAAAGTCTTGGCTTGGAAGGTCATATTTTTGTTTTAGTTGTTGAAAGGACATCAAATTCCCCATCTTTTATGTTTTCATTTTGTTGCATCTTTTCACATTGTTTTCGTCCTGTCACGTGTGTCCTGTGTGATATTCACAGATAAATTCACCAAGGTATTGTCTTTTCTATGTTATTGTTTCATCCATTTAGTTGAAATCAGTCTTGATGATGTGAAGACATACAATGATACAAAATAAAAGTAATGGATAATTCCCCTCAAATGCATTAAAACTAAAGTAACAAGCCTGTTTTGAAAATGTGAGGAGATATTTGTGTTAAAATGTAGGGAGTAAAAGGAAAAGGTTTTTAGAAAATAAATACTCCAATAAAGTACAGATTCTTGAAAACTCTATTTAGTTTCATTTTGTGAGAGCAAGGACCACCAGATGCCATCCGATACTATTTCTAGTATCACCTTCACCAAGGTTCTTGTCGAGCCAAAGCAATACTAAACATTACATCAAATTATGCAGGTCACAGATTGGTTGATCCAGAATCTTTTCTGCGTAAATAAGTATGTGCGTCGTCATGTTGCAATGTGGGCCATTTATAATTTATTTCAGAAATTCTAATTTACGGTTTTAAGTTTCCTCCTCCATTGTTGCGTCACTCATAGCGGCAGTCACGCTGAAGATGGCGTCACAATAGGTTTACATATCATTGCTATGCCAACCGGCCACGCTTAAGGAGTACTACACCTGCAGTGGAAATGAACTGTGCTGGTGCTAAAGCTGAGCCAAGTCAAGGAAAGTCGAGGTGAATAGAGCTGATACTATCAGTAGAAAAGCAGCATTTATTACTTCCAAACTCTGGTCCCCTTTGAGAAAAGGATTTGCCTTCAAGTCCAGAATAACGCCATTCAGTACACCTGGAATATGTCAGGCTTGGTGTGCCACCTAAGCATTTATTTTCACTATTTCATCTTACTTGTTCAGCTGGCATCATGCTTGTTATTACCTTGTTTTGTCTTTACTTGCCTCTGCTCTTTTTCCCATCAGTCCTCTTTTTTCCCATAGTTTTGCTCTGTCTCCGTTGTTCAGTCCTCTCTCTGTCCTTATGTTTGGTTTTTGTCTCATGTCAGATGGTCCCTGAGCACCTCAGGCCTGTATTAACAGAGCAAGTGCAGTTGGAGTCTGAGAGGAAAGGTCCTCACAGGCTACACAGTCCAGCTCGGGCTGAACCCCCTCCCTCTTCCTCGTCATCCAGACCTGCTCAGGTATCTCTGGGCTGTGGCTCTTCCTCTCTATTCTGTGGGGTTGTGTGTAGAGAAAAAGGCTTTCCCTTCTCAGACTGCACTAAGGGTGGGCATGCGGATTGTCCAAGGTAGATGGTCACAACTTGGCTACATGTTCACTTCTGCCACTGCTTTCAGAATTAGCACTTCCACTGGGACATTTTGGTGTTTATTAGCTCATTGGTGCCATTCAATGAAAGTATCCATGTCTATTTTACTGTCTGCTCTAGCACAAGAAACAATCCTGAAACTAGGGATGGGTAGATTAACACGAATATACAAATCCCATTTCCAAAAAAGCTGGGACATTTTTTTAAAAATACATTAAAAACTAAAATCTGTGATTTGTTAATTCATTTGAACCTTAAAGCTGCAGGAGCCAATCAATTTGAAAATCCACACCTTCCTTCTGCAGCTTCTCCTTTTGGTCCCAATGATCCCTTTGGTTACATTTAGTCCCCAAGACTAAATGTAAAGATAGGTGAACCTGGCATTGTTTCACACTGCAGTGGAAAAGAAAAGTCTGCATCACAGGGTAGATTTTCTACAGCCTGAAAACAGTCAAGAGTCTTCTTGAACTCCAATTTGCTGAAAGGGAATCGTGGAATTTTTGCTCAATGGTGCCAGAAAAAACTATCAAGCACTGCAGCTTTAAGTGACAAACACACTGACCAACAAATTTAGATATTGATGCCTACAACACAGCAAAATGTTGGGACAGGGACAAAATAAGACAAACGTTTATAGAATGCAAGTAACACTGTTGTGTCAGATTCCACAATTACAGGTTAATGTGTAACAGGTGAGAGGATCACGATTGAACATAAAAGCAGCATCCACCAAAGGCTTATGCCCTGTCCACACTAATACAGATATTTTTGTAAATAGATATTTTCCCCCTCTGTTTAAAATATAAATAAATAAATAAATTCTGTCCACATGTAGAACACAAAAACAAGTACAAATGCTCAAACCATAGTTTGTGTTGGACTTAAAACTGTGGACACTGTGGACCTTCAGATCAAATTGGACGCAGCAGACGCAGAGACTTTAGTCTGTCATGAAGTTGAGTAGCAACGACGAGTTAAGTTATAAATTTAAATGAACTTAAAAGTGTTGGTTCGAGTTGTTGAAGTGTATTCTTTATATTCTACAGACTTCACCACAACACTGTTCTATGTGTCCGTCTCCAAATGTGTCGTTGCTGACCTCGATCTACTGCAGGTCATACACTGACTTACATACATATATGACCTATATTGATGTTTCAGGCAATAGACGTGTGCGAATTGACATGTAGCGCCATTGTTTTCTAATCTCTTCGTTGTCCACGTGGATACACACAAACTGGAATTTTAAAAAATCTCTACTTTGGAAGGTGTGTTTACAAAATCTCCTTTTTGGTGACCTAAAATGCTGTCTACGTGTGGATGAGAGTCCCAAACATAGAGGAAAATATCCACATTAGTGTGGACAGGGCATTAGTCTTTACAAGGATGTGTTGTGGCTCAGCACTTTGAGCCAAACGTCATGAGAGTATTGTCAAGCAGTTCAAAAAGAATATTTGTCAATACACAATTGTAAAGAATTTTGGTCTTTCCCCATCTACACAACATATGTGAAAACATTCAGGGAATCTGGGGAAATCTCTGTGCATTAACTGTCAAGGGGCGAAAACCACTGTTGAATGAATGTATGACATGAAAGAGTTTGGGCCACAAACTTTAGTTCTAACCTGCTCATCTCTGGAATTTAAGGAATTCAGGGAGATGGCTCAGTTGGCAGCAGACTGACAGAAGCTGGCCAAGAACCACACACTGAAACTGAGACTGTTCCTTATCTCAGTCTGACTTATACAAATCTGATCCACTTGGACTCCCTTCCAGTCTATAAGGGCGTTTCTAAAACCACGCTGGTAGCAATTGTACTCAGTTGTGGATACAAAATAATTGTATCGACCGTTCAGAGCAAAGGTTCTCGGTGGTGCAGTATGATGTAGGTATTAAAATAGTAATAGTAAAGTAGTAAAAGCTTCTGTCTGATACCTGTAGCTCCAGGAGGAAGAGCTGCACCTGCATCGTCCTAAACCCAGTAGAGATTCCTGTCAGCAGCAGCTTGCTCTCCTCAACACCGCTCTGCTGGAGGTTAGCACTTTGTCTTTACATCACATGCTGAATGCACTATGGATTTTACACCACAGACTTTAACATGTTTCAACAGTTCATGTGCTGTGTCTGTTCAGTACACACTGCAGCGGCTGTGAAGTGAGAGAAGAAATCAGTCAACATATGTTAAATTCTAAGAGTTGGTTGATGCACCAATTTTGAAATTCTGACCTGATGCCAATGTTAAAAATAAGTATTGATAGGCTGATTTTTGTTGTTTCATCTTTGCACAAAATAAATCATACAAATTTATGAAGCAGCCTTTAATATATCACAATATAGATTCACATCAGCCATTGGTGAATGTCATATTTCCCGATAGCCAATTCTTTTCTCTGATCCCGTTGTGTGTTTGTGTTGCCGTCTCAGGATCCAAGTATTCAAACAGCAGGACACAAAATTAAAGCTGCAAGACAAGCAGCTGGGGTGCGTATGACTTACTGTGTAGAACACTGGCCCAATCCCAATTCACCCACTTGACCCTACCGCTCCGCACATAATGTAAGGTGTCCCATGTCTTTTGGGGATTGAGGAGTAGTGGTCAGACAGAGAAGGACAGAGTGGGAGAAGTTTCATAACCCTGATATCGAGTTATTGGTTGTTCAAATCCTCTGCACAGTTATGTAATGTGTAATGTGAACTCATGATGTAGTATTTCATAAAATTATGAAGGAGGGCTAGAAATTATCTTGCAGTAGCAGGCCGCTCTGCAAAATGTATAGAAATGAAACCCTGCCTTATGAACAACAAGTTTTGGTATTTGATAAAAGCATCCTGTAGTTTATCAGTTTGATTGATTAGAGCGGCTGTAAATGGCACAGAGGCATTTCAGCACAGCAATGCAGTTATGTGACGTCATATGCAAACAGCATATTGAGATTGGGCCACTATCCTGAACATTTAACCCCATGAGCTTTGTGTGTATTTCTAAATGCATTTAATGATGGAGTATGTGTTTGACTCAGTGTAAGAGCCTCTCTGAACATAGTGCTGCCAGGTCATCCAGGCCTTCATCCCCTCTGGTTCAGCTAACCAGACCCAACCCATTCACCTTTAGTGCCAGGTGTGACATCTCTCCCATTAAGACGCCGGAGCAGCACCGGTCTGTGTCAGACCAGTCTGGATCAAAGACCGTCAGAGTGTCTGCAGCAGGGGTACACATGAGCATTTCCTCCTCCTTTTACTGACTCTCACATATGAATGGTGCTTTGTGTTTGTGGGCTGGTGAAGCGTGCACAGTTCAGTCCTTTTGTAGGTTCAAGTCTGGGTGTTAATGATGAATTGGCCAGTTGCGTGGCTGTTTGTGAGCAGCTGTTGAGGATTTGTGGAGGACACTTATGACAGCTGGCCTGTTGGTTGGTTAAACGGCACAATCCTACACATTGTTCATGAGCAGGAGTGTGACCCCCCAGATGGTGCGCTGCATTAGAAGAGTCGGCACAAAGTCACCAGCTTCCTGTCCACATGTAGCCCTGTGAAGACACTCAGCTGGACTTCCACCAGTGTGGACACACAGGTAGACCAGCTGTAGGACTGTGGCTGGTGCCGCTCACCAGGTGGTTCACTGTAAACATGGTGATTGGCTCAGAATTTGTTTGCAGTGGTCACATGGTGTGTGCCTCAGTGGTGTCCAGTTTCAGGCAGGGAGCCCTCTGTTGGTAGTTGTAGTGACTACACACAGTTGCAGGTAATGATGGAGGCATTCCCTTTGAAGAAGTCATGTGGAACAGCATACTATTTGAGGTTCTTCATGATTCTCTGGTGTTTGCTCTTTAAAACATGCTCACCATTGTTGTCTGTGTGCAGGTGGAGAAGATCGCAGCCAGTGAGCAGCTGCCAAAGGCAGACGAGACTGAAGTCCTGAAGGAGCTGTTCCCCAATGACGTCAACAGTCCAACAGGAATCACGTAAGGAAGACACATTTTTTTTACATCACTCTTTCCCACAATTTCCACTAAACCTATGTAAAATGTATATCCACACATTCAGCTCCTCAGAGTCTCCTGTCCCTGATGTTGAAAAGATTTGGGTGATTTGAAGTTCAACCTGAAAATGATCTCACACAATTGTTTTAGCTAATTTTCAGAATTAATTTCCGAACATTCTAACACACTTGAAATGCATAACACAGGACCAGTGCTGTCAACCCTGCTGGACACTGTAATTTCACAAGTTGCTCTAGTAACAGCTTTTCTGCTGTGAATATAATCAGTAGTGTTTTGATGAAGTGCAGAATTTAACTGCACCAGAGCTGTAAGCTGAGACAAGAAGGACAGAAGTGCCTGTAATTCAGGATCCATGTTGAGTGGCAACCTCTTTGTTTAGGGATCTTAAAACCCCAGAGGAGTGTGGACGCTAAGTGCAAACATAGCAAACGTATGTGTTTATAAAACAAGCGTATATTAGTGTGGACAGGGCATGAGACACATTCTGCAAGCACTGGCTGTGTCCACACTAAAATAGATATTTTGCAAAACAAAAATTTTTGTCTATGTTTGGGCCTCTCATCCACATGGAAACAGTATTTTGACTGTCACTAAAATTGAGATTAAAAAAAAAAACACCTTCCAAAGTGAAGATTTTGAAAAACTCAGATTTGTGTGGAAAAAGAAGAGTTTAAGATCACACACGTCCATTGCTGCTTTGTGTAATGAACATGCACCTGTATATGTCCATGTCTGAAACAACAACAATGGTAGATACATAGGCTTCTTTACATGTGGTTCGTCCTTGGAGTCACAAAGTGATAGTTTGTATATTTCTGAAGTCAGTGTATGACCTGCAGTAGATCGCGGTCATCACGAACGCATTCAGGAGACAGACACACGTACCGGTGTTGTGCTGAAATATAGAATATAAAGAATACACTTTAAAAAACCTGAACCAACACTTTAAGTTTAAAGTTAAGTTAACCTAAGTTTCTGATTTAACTTGTCACCGCTCAGCTTCATGACAGACTAATATTATCTGATCCACAGTGTTCAATTCAATTTTATTTATATAGCCCAATATCATAAATCAAGATTTGCCTCAAAGGGCTTTACAGTCTGTACAAGG
>JAPQRN010001711.1:21270-31312 GCA_037367275.1 Coranthus polyacanthus | reverse complement strand
GTGTGTGTGTGTGTGTGTGTGTGTGTGTGTGTGTGTGTGTGTGTGTTGTCTGTTACCTGGGTTTGCGTCAGGCCCAGTTTGGCTGCCAGGTCAGCCCTCTCGGGTAGGGCGAGGTACTGGGTTTGCTGGAAGCGCTGGTTGAGCGCCTGGAGCTGAAGGCTGGAGTAGATGGTCCGGGGCTTTCGGATCTTCTTCCCCTTCCCGTTGAGCCTCACCTCCCCGTTTTCTATGACCGCCGTGGGCTTCTCGTGCTCTGCGTGGAGAGTGGAATGTTATCAAAATACCCGTGAGTGGATTTCACATGGGGCAGACGTCCGGCTATTTTTCACCTATATATGTTTACTTATGTTTTGTTTTACGTTTTATAGTAGCTGACAGGGATGTTAGGGGTATGACCAAAATCTTCTATCACAGTAACAATACATATTACTAGTACTATATACTATATTACTACATTCTGTAAATTCAGTTAAGAAAATGGTTTGAAATAACCGTCCTGTTCTTCATCACGTTTGATTATTTTCTTCTTTTATTTGGAACTTACATGCAAACATTTCCTGTTCACAATGACCCAGTACGTGTCACGTTCACTCTCCTCTATGTTTGTTTGTCCATTTTTCAACGTCTTCGTACAAATTTCCTGCCTGCGTCCATGTGGAAAAAACGCAAAAGTGTCGTCCACATGATGAAAAGCATTGCCGTAAAGAGTATGACTTGTGACACGGTAGAAACAATAGAGAATAATATGAAATACTTTGAGGTACTTTGGTTCTTCTTCTTCTCTCTTTTTGTTTATGTGTACATTATGTATAAGGTATATTTTACCTGGTTTTGCACATCACAAAGACAAATTCCTTTGTTTGCAAAAATAGGACCGGGTGATAAAATGCTAATGATAATTATCATGATATAATTTTCTTTTTGTCCTAAAGATTTATTTTGTTTACATTTGCAGCTAAAACACCTAAAAAATGTTTTATTTAATTTTACTCATGCATATTTTGATGTTGAAAAGATTTTCTCATTATAATTTTTCTGAATCGTTCCATTGCTTGGTGTTTGTCCTATTGTGACCATAAAGAATAGTTTAAAAGAAGGAAGGAAATAATGATTTGATTAATTGTGATAATTATCGGTATCGAGTGATATGAACATTTTTATCACAATTACATTTTTGTCCTTATTTTTCCCAGCCCTTTTTTTTTGAATACATATGTTTCTGTTGTTAATGTCAAACATTAATTAAACATTACTTCTGCCACATTTAGGCTGTTCAAGGGAGGGTTTTCTTCTATCTTGTTCAACATATGGGCTTTTTTCACATTGCTTTTGACTGGACTTTTTCTTTTTTTTTTTTAAAAGAATGTAGAATGGGTGTCTTATATGAGAGGGATTAGGTATAAAAACTAAAACCAGAAATTGAGGGACAACGTCTGTTTTTATACAATAAACACATGGCCTCTATTACAGTGTGGTGAATGGTTTTATAGAATAGAAAAAGAAACACATTGCCCCTGATCCCTCATATATTTGTCTTTTCAAAATCAATGTCATGTGTTAATATGATTTTTTTAAATTATTATTATATTGTTTTGTCCAGTATGTGTGGAAAGACCAATATTGGCTCAAATGTTTTATTACGGGAATGAACTTTAAAATGCATCTAAACTTAAATAATTTAATCAAACCATAATCACAAAAACAGATTTTGAGACGTTTGGATTTTGAGCTGCAGACATAATAATAATAATGTGCGATGCATGATTTTCTGAGTGGATTTAACACTTGAAATGTGACACTATGTGATACTATAATGACTGGGATGACAATGGGTGCAGGTCAAAAGGTAAGTGTCTGCGTCTTCGGTCATTGTGAAGCAGCTTGGTTTACAGTTCCTCGGTCACACAGCTCAGCCGAGAGGGCTTTCCATTTCTCTCCGAGAAAGCTGAATGTTCGCCCACGCTGATCTTTGTTATGACATGAGCTCATAGCCTGCAGTGGCAGGAGAGAACAGCTGTGGACAAGCCAAGGCCCCACAAGACGACGGTGAGATCCACTGGAGAAGTGAAGTATATAAACTATCACTGAAGAAGAAGAAGACGAAGAAGAAGAAGAAGACAAAAGGGCCAAATCTGACTAAAAAACAAAGATGTGAAGCAGGCTGTCGCAAGAGCAAAGGGTTTTAACTAAGCGATAACGTGTCCGCATGAGAAATAAAGAGAAAGAAAAAATAAGGAAAGGCTGTTTTTGACCATCTTCATAAAAACCATGTGATGACTGACAACCGCTAACTCAGTAAAGCTTCCAATGAATTGTTCATCGTAATAACCAAATCGTGGACTTTCACACAATAATTGCAAGAATTAATTGATTAGTTGTGAATTATTAAATGAACTGCCAGCTATTTTAGTAACTGGTTTGTGTTTGATAATTGGTTTGAGTCATTTTGTAAGAAAAAAAGTCAAAATTCTCTTAAATGTGAATATTTTCTGGTTTCTTTCCTCCTCTGCGACACTAAACTGAATATCTTTGGGTCGTCGACCAAACACGACATTTTTAGGACGTCACCTTGGGCTTTGGCAAACACCGATCCACGCGTTGAATCATGCTTTGACATTTTTAGACCACACAAGTAATTATTAATCAAGAAAATAATCCACCATGGAGATAATCTGCCCTGAATTTATTCTGTAAAGTCATTTGTCCTTTTGTGTCTTCAATAAATTGTGGAAATGTGTTTCTGAAAGTAAATCATCTAAAACTACTATATATGGTGAAAATGTAAGCAGATCGGTCAGTCGTACATTTCTCTGCATTTCTCAGTTTGACTAATTTTTTAAGAAAAATAGTCAAAAATTCTCTGATTCCAGCTTCTTAAATGTGAATATTTTCTGGTTTCTTTCCTCCTCTGTGACAGTAAACTTAGTATTTTTGGATTGTGAACCAAACAAGACATTTGAAGACATCATTTTGGGCTTTTGGAAACACTGAGGGACATTTTTCACAATTTCCTGACAATTTATACACTCGATTAATTAAGGAGATAATTGATTTATTTTACGTTCTATGAAGGTATTATACTGGAGGATGCTTTTTTTCTGTGTGGAGTTAAACAGCCTGCTGCATGTGGTGAAAATTCAATCAGATTGCTCAGCAATTAGCATTTATGGAATCAAAGACTCATCAACATTCTCTCCTATTTTGGTTTCAGTAATTCTTAAAAAAAAAAACCCTCTGTGATTTCAGCTTCTTAAATGTGAATATTTTCTGGTGTCTTCCCTCCTCTGTGACACTAAACTACCTTTGAGTTGTGGACCAAACACCACGTTCGAGGGTGTTATCTTGGACTTTGGGAAACACTGAGCCACGTTTTTCACCATTTCCTAAGGATCAGTTCAACGCTGTAACTTATTTTACTTTCTGTAAAGATATTAGACTGAAGGTTCCCTTTTTTTGTCTTCATTAAACTGTCTAATTGTGTTTTTGAAGTTAAATCACCTAAAACTATTGTATGAAAACTGTGTGAATTTGCGTTTGTGGGATAAATCAACACAGTCTCCTATTTATGCTCACATCATGATTTTATCCATATGACAACAACTCCAACACGTTACACATACTGCAGGCCTTCACTTGTCAAAGATGACTGAATCTATTAATGTGCTATTTTGAAAGACCATCTGAAATCTATTTAAAAACTGTCCAATTTGGTCCAGTTCGACAGTGTTTCTGTGAATCAAACTAAAAGCTTATTCCCGCCTGGTGCAGTGTAGAGTCTCCGCTTTCTGGCCCCTGGTCCCTGCGCGGAGGGACCGCAGACAGGGCGGCGCAAAGCCCGTGGATGGGATCCCCAGTGTCTCAGATGCTGGGTTTGCTTTGGCTGCTGCTGCGGGACACCACAGCGGCCGGTAACGGGCCTGTGGAGAGTCTGTGCAGCAGGCCTTCAAACCATGCGCCGTCCAACCCCAAAGTACACACTAAACACGAGGCTGCGGGTGACCTGTGTGTGCATCCAATTATTGCCGCTGCAACTGCGGTTTATTTTCATGATTTTCTTCTTTTTTTTTTCGGCGATAGATGCGCTCCAGGAATTTGAATGCTTCCAAATAAGCCATGTGTGATTATCCGAGCATCATTTTGTGCGTAAAGTTGCGTTTAAAGCCCCGTATAAAAGTAACCTGCGCTTATTGTTTGCTTTTTCTTTAAGATTGATTTTTCAGTTCATTTTCAATATATGTAGGTGTAAAAAAAATCCAGAGAGAACTTCATAAACAAAGACTGTAACCCAAACTACTAATTACAGAAAAAAGACCAGGAAGGACAAAAAATATTCTATTACTTTCCCCTTTTTAATAACAAAAATTACCATTTTAAATAAAACAAGAAGGGCAACAGTAATAAAATGTTTGGATGTTTTAGGAAAAACTAAAATATTAAGCTCTAGTCTTATTTTTTTATGAGGCCTGTCCTGTTTTTTTATTGTCGTTTCCAGAACTTTCAACTCAAATCCACCACGTAAATAAATAGTGAATATTTTTCAGGATTAGTGTCAATAGGCTGGGCATTATGAAAATGTGTATTGGTGACTACGTCCCGCTGTAAAAGACCAAAATAAACATAATTCTTAGGCTTTTTGTTTCACAGTGAACATACCGGCATCCTCCAGTCTGGTGTGTCCGAGCGCGCCGCTGTGACTACTGTGCTGGTAGGGCAGGTAGGCCCCGGGGTGGTGCGCGCTCACGGGGCTGTGGTACGGCGAGTATCCCAGCGGACGACCGTAAGACGCAGCGCCGGTGGAGGACGAGAACGGGCCGTGCTCGTGCTGCGACGGCCCGACCGCGTGCAAACTGTGGACCGGGTAATGGTTGTGAGACAAGCCGGGGGAGGACTGCTGCTGCTGCGGGTGGTGGTGGTGGTGATGTCCGGCGTGGTAGCTGTGGCCGCCGAACTCCAAAAACGCCGATTTGGACGGGTCGGGCGGGACTAAAGTGTCCGATATAGAGCTCATAGTCATCATTGGGGTGAGGGGGCAGTGAGTGGTGAGTTGGGGTAATGAGTGGGGTTCGGCTATGACCTCCAGGCGGGGGTCATCTTAAAGAAACCCACCATCAATGTTCAAAAGTCAGGTTTCACTTTCCATAAACCAGACGCAAATACTCGATGAGTGAAAGAGGATTAATGGTACTATATTCCCGCACAATGAAGGCGCGGGTAAAGCAAAGCGGGTTTAGGTGGGTTTACCCTCTGCTACATCCCAAATGAAGGGTCCAGAAACGTGCAGCTCTGTGTCCAAAACCATCGAGTCCAACAGAGACGAAGAAACCGACACGCATCCACGACGCCACAGTGCAAAACCAGGAACTCCTCCGAGAGACGCAGACGTACATTTAATATCCTTCACATCGACTTTTCCCCGCTTTCCGCGGCCTCAAAACTACCTCAATCGGAGCGTGATTTTCCTCAGGTCTTGGCAGCAGAGAGAGGACGGGAGTGCGTTGCTCCCCTTCCGAGCGCGCTGTGTGCGTCTGGACACAAACCATTCTCTGCCTCCACTTTGGCACACGCGGCGCGCTCATTGGCTGCGGCGCTTCACCGTGTCACACAAATCACAAACTGCGCTCCAGCGGCCGCTGAACCGGCTGCTTCTTGGCTTTTTTGGCGCACAATCGGGGCCTTAAAATGCCCACTTTTAAAAAAGAGTCAAGTGACGATCCATTTTTAGCCATTAAAACATAACTGTGCAAGCGTGAAATTCTAGACGATGAAAGGGAAAATGTGCAGTGAATCATTTCAGCAGCTTCAAAATTTAAGGCCGTCCCTTAAACAGATAAAGTATGTAAACGATAGCCATATCTCCTTTACTTTATACAATGGTCAAATTGGCTGCAATAGACTGCTCCAAGTCTTCCTTGGAGTCGTCATTGTAAGAAAATAAGTAGCCTAAATGTGATTCTATATATTTCTCACGAAATTAAATAAATATACGCTTTGCCATTAGATTTGCATAAATAAATGGGCCAGTGCTGTTTTCCGGTAACAACTTGGCTTCATAATTGTTGAATAAACGAGCATGTTTTTCTTTTTTTGACACTTTTAGGAATACACATGAGCCAAGCTCAGGGGCTCAAGAAATAATATGAACAATTATAAAAGTAAGGGGGACGGACAGAAAGAGAAGAAAACAGTTGTAAATATTCCATTAAATTCTATGAGAACTTCCAGGTGGCTTAAGAGGGTGGAAAATGTTGAGGAAAGTTAGCTGTACGTTTCTGACCGACTGACATTTACCCAGTGAACCTTCTTCAGATGAACGCATGTCAGATATGTTAAAAAAAAACAAAAAAACTGGAGGATGAACATTCTCCATAAAATCTCCTAACAGGGTGGAACTCTAAAAGTGTGACAGGCAGCGTTTAAAAAACTTAGTTACAGTTCTGTGAATTCTGTAGGGGAAAAAAAACCAGAAATAGTATAGTCCAAATACACAGTAAACAAAGAAAATGGTCAAAAAATACCAGAAGTATCACCTGATGTAAGTGTAGAGGAAGATTATCAAGAATTAAAGAGCATTTTGAGGTTTTTACCAGTTCATGCAGAAGGTGATTGACGTGATGGAATGGAATCAATAAAAAATAATGTTTTTTTTTTTAATAATTGCACATGTTGTAAATATTGAGGAGGACGCATCCTCTGCATCCCCCCTGACATCTACGCCAATGGGTGCAGGTAATCTCCACATTTACTGAGTGTCATGTCTTATAAAGGACACATCAAGCGCATTAAACGCAGCGCCCGTCCAGTATAAAGTTCATCTTTCTGCCAAAAGCTAAATAAAACGGATTACTTTATACTGAAAGGCAGCGGATCATTATCCCGAGTAACTTTCATTAATGCGCAATTTAAAAAAAAATCCACAAGAATCCCCTTTTCTTTTGAAATAATAGGCTCTGTTGTTTTGCCCATTCGCCCAATAGGCTGAGGAGACACAGGCTGACTTTACGCCAACGTATTCTTCTAGCAGAAGAAAAGAAAAGGCAACAGAGTAGTTCACAATCACACGCACACGCTGAGCGCACACCGCCTGTGGTCCCACTCGAGAGGACAATTACAACAAACATCGAGGCCTTTTTAGAAGAAACTCTAAACTTGTGATTTTGTCAGAGCAGAGGTTCGGACACTGTAATTTTCAGTGAATTTACAGTCATTACGCTCATCTGCGGTGGAAATCCCGGACTGTGGGCCTGCTTCACATTTAAACTAAAACACAGATTAACTCTCAGAAATATGAAATGATAACTCCAGTAAAAAAAAAAAAAAAAAAAAAAAAAAAAAAAAAAATTGGGTCATTGATGAGATCTTTTGAAACACGCGCAACCGTGTCTGGTGCCAAAATAAAAGTCGCGGAATTGATGCGCATTAAAGTAAACTATGTACGACGCACTGCAGATTAATGAAACCCACTAGAGCCAGCATTTATATGAGGCCGTTTTAATGAATGCAAGCGTTTATAGCTACAGAAATTATCTATTTTTCAGGGCTAGTGAATTTTATTGGCTTGAACGTTGTAAACAGTGGAGGTCGATGCATTTGAATAAAAGCGTAATTGTCCATTTAAAGCACCAACGCAGCGCAATGAAATCTAACTTTCGAGGTATAAGTCGACACCAAAAGCGTCACGGACTTGCATTGTGGGTATATTTGGTCGCCTTTTGATGTGACTGCACCCCGCCAACCGGAGGTAAAAGGATGTTCTCATAGTGATGTTTCATTAATCCTGGTTTGACGGGGACTCTGCCGTGGCAAGAGGGATCCACACACACGGAAAGACAGACGATGCAGTGCAGACGTTTCAGTTGTTCAATAGTCCTGACACTTACGTTCAACGTGAATATGAAAAGTGAACGACTGGATGTCAGATATTCATTTAAATGACTTCCAACAGCAATAAGGGAAGTGGTTTTGACGGCTATAATGTTTGGTCGTGCCAGCTGGAAAAAAAAAAAAACAATCTGAAGGCAGACAGACAGACAGACAGAGACAGACTGACTGACACAGTGAGAGATGTTTTGGCATGTTTCTCTCCGTTTCTCTTCTCCTGCCTCTAGGATCCGGCTTATTATACCAACAGACTTGATGTGAGGAGAGTTATTACACATCCCAGCCTGCATGCGCTCCGTGCGCTTTCATCTGCAGCCAACATTCCTCCTCCTTCCCCCTCCCTGATTTCACCTCTGTGAGCGCCGGGCACACCCTGCTCCTCCTCTGCTGCTGGATGGATCAATGCTGTTATTTAGCGGCACCGTCTTTGTCTTAAAAAAAAAAAAAAAAAAAAACGAAAGGTAAATCGGTCAGTCTGTTGGGAAGAGGAAATCACAAGAACAAATCGTTCCCTTAAAAGTCAGTTGTGCAAGTTTGAAAATTGAAGGTCTTCTTTGACATTTAGGCCAAACGGTTTCCAAGCTGACTTCAGTTTAGTTCTGGGCACTTGGATTGAAATTTTGGGTGCTGGGCATGAAGAATTCTTCTTTCTTCTAATTAATTTGACGATGAAAGCAATTCAAGCCTTCACATATTTGGCTCGTTTAACCTTTAAGACCTATGTTTTGCTGGAAAACAATCTCCTAAAACCTGAGGGTTCACCACGGTCAACAGTTTTAAAGGTAAAATATGTCAACTTTGCACTCAGTCTTAAAGGTAAAAACGCGCAAAAATTGCACTCAGTCTTAATGGTTAAAACTCGCAAATGTCGCACTCAGTTTTAAAGCTAAAAACAGGCAAACATCGCATTTAGTTTTAAAGGCTTAACACAGGAGTGTTCAGTGGTGTCTTCCGGCTCAGGTTGACACATTTCAGTAATGCAAATAGGAATCAACTGACAATCAATGCATATTCATACACCTTGCTTTAAAAACAACTAACAGAGTCTGATCATGGCTGTATTCAAAGCACACCGATTTGTTGGCCCGCAGGAGGAAATTTGTCATCAGGTGTAAAAAGAAGATGAGTTATTGATATGGAGCTCATGTAGAGAAGCTTATGCAAGCAGGTCACTTTACAGCCTCCAGGGAAGGAGAAAGACAGCAAAAGTAAAACAGACATTGAGTAGCAGGAGTAAAATAGAAATGGAGGCAAACAAAACACATTTCAAGAATTTACATTGAATGTTAAATACTGCATTAATGCAAATTACTTCCAAATAATCAGATTCTTTCTTTCCATATCTAACAAATTCTGACAAAGATATATGAATATTTTAACAAATCCCATTAAAAGGCCAAGAGCAACTAGACTAGTCTTGAGTCTGATAGTTTCTTATTCTGCACCACAGACCTCCACTGTTGCCCCAAAAACAATCCTTGAACCACATTTACACTGCTGTAAGTGTAACTAGAAACACTCACTAGAGCACCAAATTATTAATGGTGAGAACTGTTAAGAAAAGCAGTTTGAGTAACATTTGCCAAAAACTACAGTGTCCAGCTGTTTTTGGAAGTTATTGAGCATTTAAAAAAAACAACAAAAAAAAAGTATTAAGTAAAAAAAAAAAAAATGAGTTAAGTGCCACAATATTTACCATTCAGTATTACATTTGATACCCCATAATATTCAGAATGCAAGGTACAATTAGTTTAATGATCTTACTGAAAAATATCTTTCTGTTTATAGTTCTTGAATTGTATGTTTGCTTCATTTTGGTCTCCACCAACTCCTGAGGTAAATGTTTCTTTTTTAGAAGACAAATGTCCCACCAATTTAACCAGAAAATGAACCAGAACTGCAAAGTGGTAAGATTTAAAAGACATTACAAATGACAGACTTACGCTCTTCCATCTATGGCACACTGTACAAATGATCAGTTGGCTTAACGTGATTCAGATCAAGTCATCTTATTACTTTGGGAAGTTATATCAATATAAAATGTCAAGTTAAAGATTAGGGTTCATTGACAGGTTATTTTGATGTAACTTAACTCAATCAAAGTAACAAGACGACTTGACTTGCGTTACTACTGTCCACTACTATCCACTGTTTGAAAAACTCA
>JAPQRN010001710.1:0-11423 GCA_037367275.1 Coranthus polyacanthus | reverse complement strand
GCTCCTCTCTCTGAGCTCTCTCCTCCTCTGCTTTGTCCCTTTCTGTTTTCCATGCTGCCTCCTCCTCCTCCTCCTCCCCCTCCTCCTCCTGTCGGACATGCCGACTCAGCAGCACAGCGTCTGTGTGGATGCTTCTAATACGACAACAACACCATTTTTGTGTGTTCATGTGTTTTTTTTTTGTCACACCGTCAATGCGGTGAAACACACACACACACACATGGTCCACACGGGACGCAGGTTGAAAGTTACCTGGAGAAAAGGGAGTAGTTTAGGGGGACGTTGGTCCATGAAGTCTACTTGTCCTGTTGCAGAGCACAGAGTCACACTGCCCCCACGTGGTGATAACCCGTATGACAGCGTGACGCAGCATGATGGCTGCCTCCTGGCCCTCCTTTCATGACCGTCTCTTGTCAAACATTCTCCTTCAGAAGAACAACTGAGAGAATTAACCGAACACTGGGAAAATACTCCACTACAAGTACAGGTTCTGCATCAAAACCTGAGTAAAAGTATGGAAGTATCAGCAAAATGTACTTAAAAGTATGAAAAGTCAAAGTAAAATGGTCCCTGTGTGAGTTTTTGATTCATTTTGCTGCTGTAGATGTTTAACACTGAGCTCATTTTCACTACTTTATAAACTGTTGGTGGTTTATCATCATGTGAAAATCCTAAAGCTCTAAACCAAATACTTTTTAAATTACACATTTTGTGCAGCGTGAATTTCCTCATTATTATGTGTAATTTTAAGCCTCATCAGTTGCTTATTTTTAACCCTTTCATCCGGGCATTATGAGAAAAATGATCCAGATTTTTATTTCTTCTCATTATTAATGATGTAAACAAAATGAAAGACAAACATTATCTTCAAAAGTTAAATTGTATATTGTGTAACATGAAAATATATTCTTTTCTTGACTAGAAAATCTTCTGGACAATCCTCTGCATCTGGTGACATTTATTTTTCAATAATTTCAAGTAAACTTTGTTTGCTTTCTATTTATACAGTAAAACCTGTCAGACTGTATAGAATTAGTGGAGAACGACCAGGGGTTTGCGATTTGACCGTCGCCATGTTGGCTTTTTGGAGCCGGACGTGACCATATTTGGACAAAAGGGGGCGGAGCGTGAGCACAGAGGCTACACATAGCGGCAGCACAATACATGGAACAGCTAGTACCTTAACAAGAATGTAGGAGTCGTGTAGCTCCAACTACAGAACACAGTAGCACGAGCAAGGATAGGAACAACCAGGCAGCCAACAACACGGATGTTAAAGTGGTACACGTCAAAGACAAGCGAAGGCAGCAGAAGAATGTTGAACACCGTTAATAAAGACATGAAAAGCACGTGAGCTGAGCTTGACTTCATGGCTTATGAAGGCAGGCAGGTATTTACATTCTGTTGTTGTCAGCTGAGTAAAAGTTTTAGTTTAAAAATATTTGTTCAGTAGGCTACCTACATTCAGATTAGATGTACAGGTTTAAAAACCTGTAGGTTTAAAACCCTCCGTCGTCCACAGAGTGAACCTGGTCAACACCACGCGACATATTCCTCACTAGAAACGACTCGTCCCTGAAAATGAAACCTTCGAAACACTTGTGGTTGTGAGTAAACCTGGAACAGCAGACACACGTCACGTTTAACAGCGAGTAAAACAAAACCCTGTGTAGTTTTCATGAGGCTTATTTTAAACACAGCTACAGTGTGTTACAGTTCAGAATACTGCGCCACTTTAAAATATAGAAGATCGGAGTGTCCTGGTTTACACCGAGTGAGTAAAGTGCATCTGAAAGTAACGTTAATATTCGTTCTTACAGAAGCAAAGCCAGAGAGTCCAAAACGGTCGGTTGTTACTGACGCAAACGAGCAGCTCAGCTTTTAAAACACACTCAGCAACGTGCACGTCATGATGAAAACCAACGTATCCTCTTTAGAGTCAAGTAAAAATCCCAATTATTGTGTTATTTCTCTGACTCAGACGGTGCAAGCTGCAGGTCAAAGGTCATCGTGTGACATGAACTGACGTCATTTTATTTATAGCTCAATTATGATTCATTGTTAAATACGGCGATCAGGCCTTTAGTTTGTCAGCTGTCTGTAGGTGTAACACTCAGTTTTGAAGTGATCATGGAGTTTCTACACCTTAAGCTGTTGGTGAATACAGACACATGTACATACATATTTTATTCTCTACCTGCT
This sequence comes from Coranthus polyacanthus, assembly GCA_037367275.1. Lineage (NCBI taxonomy): Eukaryota > Metazoa > Chordata > Actinopteri > Kurtiformes > Apogonidae > Coranthus > Coranthus polyacanthus. The sequence continues at coordinate 9,221 of JAPQRN010001710.1, read as the reverse complement.
GCAAAACCAAAGACTGGAATGAGTGACGTTCGCCGACTCGTGCAGAGTGTCTGAGGTTCTGTCAGCTCATAAACAGCCGTAATGCTCCGTCAAACGCTGTCAGATGCTCTTTCCCTGTGATATTCTACTCTGCAAAGTCAAAATACCCCCCGTCTGCCATCCCGTCGGCGCTGGAAGCACGACGGATTGATTTGAACAAGTGTCTTATCAATCACGCCGCTGTGCCCGACGTTTCCAATCCCAGAATAGACTTGACTTTATTCACAGCGACACACGCTCACCTCACGGAGGAATTTGCAACTCAGCCGTGTGGTTTTAAGAAAACATTTATTCACATTGATATCAGTACATTTCTGAGTGCATTTTTTTTTTTTTACATGTGGTATTTGTGCATGTCGGTACATTTCAGTGTGTGCATTTGTCCTTTCGTGCCTTCTTAAAAGCAGTGTTCATACATTTATTTGTGTCTGCGTTTTTTTGTTTGTTTTTTTAAACGTACTGGGGCATAAAAGAAACGTCATCGGTTGTCCATTAATCACTTGAATACTTATCTTTTGTACAATTTCCTCTTCCGTTTAAGAGAGACAGAGCGGGAAACACAACAGGAAACGAACAGAAGAAAAAAAAAACCCAAATGCGAGATCAGGTGTTAGCAGCAGACAGATCCAGGTAATATGGAGCTTATGAACACAGAGCATTCTCACACTAACAGGTAATATCTCACATCCTACTAATCTAGACTACAACACTGTCTCACATTCCCATTTCCTCTTTCTCTTTCTCCATAATTCCCCCCTTTTTTCTTTACTTCTCCTCTACTTTTTTTTGTCCAAGTCTTTCTTTACATGTCCTCCTCTTCCTCCTCCTCCTCCTCCTCCTCCTCCTCCTCCTCCTCGTCCTCGTCTCCTCTTTACTCCTGGACGTTGAGGATCTGTGCAGACAGTCCGTGGTGCCAGTTCTTCAGCTTGGCGAAGCGGGGCCCTTTCACCTCCGACTCAAACTTCTCTCTAATGAACAAAGTAGGAGTTACATCAGGTGTTAACAAAAGCAGAACCTCGTTTTAAAGCTCGCCTCCGCTGACTTTTTACGCCAAATTAGTTCTGGTTCTTGAGCCGGTTCGGGATTCTTGAAACCTTGGTGCCTCTCGGGAAGCGGCCCACGTTTCCACAGGTTTCGAGTGGAACTGTTCTAATCGAGGATGCGTCAGTGGTCGTAATGTGGTAACGCGTCATCACGTCCTGCTGCACTTTTTGAAACATTTGTTCTAAAGAGAAGTAAGGAAATCTGTATAATTTTAGACTGAATGAATTGACGTGAATCCTCTTTTTTTTTTTTTTTTTTTAGTAAGAACATAGGATTAAAAAGTCGAGTGGAAACTGGGTCAAGATTTTCAAAAAAATGAACTTGATTATTTGTATTTGATCATCAGAAAATACAATTTTCCCACCTCAGGAAAAGACGCCAACCCTAACCCCTAACCCTTGATTCATTAAAAACAAATAACAAAACTGCGTTTGGACGTATTTGTAATAAAACATATACATACGGTACGTTCTAAGTCTTTGTTGCTGTTGCAGAAATGTGGCCAACATCGCTTTACATTTTGCAACAAGTTCACAAAGTGTTTGTTAAGATTAATTCATGTTTTAAGTTGTCATCAGTGATTCATCAACAAGCAGGATTTTGATGATTTGTTCCCTTTAAGGTTAGTTAAGTGTTAACTCTACTTTTCAGTTGTGTTCAGTGTCGAGCTACAATCTGCTCTCGACAAAGTGAAGTGATGAAACCCCCTCCCTCCTGAGTCTCGGCGTTACCGTCCCTCTTACCTCGACCTCTGCAGGGCTTCCTCGTCTGGGTCTTGCACTGCACGAAAGGAAACACACAAAACGAATTAAGGAAGTTCAGATTTTAACAGAGTCAAGACACTCAAAAAAGAACTGCGTGTATTTAGCGGGGGGTAAAGAAAGGAGTCGGGGTACTGACGGTATTCGGTGCCGGTGATGTGGGCCAGGATCCTGAAGCTCTTGGACTGCAGGTTGGCAGCGCGACGTGCCCACTCCGACATGTCCTGGGGTGCCTCACCTGGCCTGATCACGGCCTGGTACACCGGAGATGCACAGTCGACCACAGGGTCCTTAATAGGCAACACTCCACTGCAGGACAGACGAGGGTTTTTAAAACCACACAAAAAAGGCACAAAAGACGATAAATGATCATAGTGTAATAATGGCCCATAATGAAAATAATACTCTTTATATTCCTCCTATTTTTATTAAAAGTATCAGAAATTGTATTCAGATACAAGACCACGCACTTTATTGACCGGATAATTCACTGGACTTTTTAATGTTAAAAAGTTCTGATTTTTAATGTTAACATTTTTTAATGAGTCGCAGAGTTTCTATCGGGTCGGCAACTGTCAAAGTAAAATACAAAAGAGCGATATGATATGTTAGTTCATTTCATATCATATTACTCTAGTACTCATCATTTATGAACACTTAAAATAATTAATAAGTGTTTATAAATGTCGAGCTCATCAAAGTAATGCAAAAGACGCGACGAAGACGAAAATGACATAAATGATGCAACAAGAAAAAAAAAAAAAATATATATATATATATATATATATGTAACAAGGTGAAAACGTTGTAAAAGATGCAACAAGACGAAGTCAAGGTAAAAAAGGCTGAACGTCATCTTTCTGTCCGTGACTGACGTTCAAACACTAAAGTGCATTTAACTCAACATTGTTTTTATGGTGGAAAAATCTGTAAAAATGTAGACGTTATGACAAGAGGAAACAAAACGTGTATCTTCTGGGTCTCGAGCTGAAAAGGTTATAATTAGACGTCGTTATGGGCGACAGTTACACTATGATCATGTGTTCTTTTCATACAGGTTGTGAAGTCGTCGTTTTCCTTTACTCTCATTGTGTTGTCCTATTCTTCCACACTCAAGTTACCTGTAGTGTCCAAACGGGTGTGAGTTTACACAGCAACACGACCGGACAGTGTTCTTTGAGCGTTCTTTAATGAATGTTAGCAAAGTGAGTCACTTCTGATCGTTGTGAATAGCTACTCAGAACATTCCCATGCCATTCAATCCCATCAGGTTCCCGTGGACGCGTCGCCGCCGACGGCCGTTTGAGACGACTCCAAAAACAAAACAAAAAAAACCCTAAAATTGACACGACACTCTCACACTCTCACACTTTGGTCCAAGTACATTAAAGTACTTCCAAACACACAACTTGGTTAGTGCGTTTGTCCATGAAACATCTTGGTGTTTACACATAAAACCTTCCACATCTCACCGAAAAACACGAATAAACACAGGTGTAGTAACATCAAAATATATATGCTGCAGGATTCCCAAGCGTTTTTAGTTCAATGAGACGTGTGGAGCGACGCACAAGCTGTTATGAAATCATGAGACAAACGGAGACACATGTATGAGGAGAGGCCGGATGGAACAGGAGTGCTTCTGTACTTACGCCAAAGGGGAGCCCGCCTCCTCACTGAGGTCACGACCGGGAAGGAAGGATGGGGAGGGATGGGTGGAGGACAGCACAGGTGTGGTTGGTTGTTTGGTTGTGGATGGAATGAGCAGAGGAAAGTGGGTGAAAGGCAAGGAGGAGAACGTGGCACGGACACAGACGACAAGGAAAAGCCCGGGCATACAGTAGACGTCAGAGTTGAAGCAGCAAGAGGCTTAAACGTGGTGGAAAGCTGCTTTTTGTCTGGGGGCTTTTCTGGGAAATAAGGGCCAGTCCACCCAAATGACAAAAACATACTTCTGATTTGCTTTTCATCCCGGTTTAGAGGACATTATTTAGTCTTTGTTTCTGCTAAACGATGCCATTGGTAAAGTGAACGCTATGAGGGTAAGTTACAAAATGCGAGAGCTTTAAAAAGATGTGAGAGCTTGTAGAAAAAACATCTGGACTTATATGTTTAAGGACAAAATACATGTCCCTACCAATATTTTGGATGGACAGCACTATCCATGCCAGTATCTGAGGAAGTGGTTTGTCTTATCTTATCTGATCGGCTGCTATGCATGTACTCAAAGGACTGGAGTTACAATAAGTACCTACTATCTCCCAGCAGCACATATAAGTCTGTCCATTTTGTACTTTGAAATGCCACCACCACAACAGACAAGGGACTGAAGTCAGTAATCAACACAAATCTAAGAAGTCAGAAGCCACGTCGTTTTAAAATGAAACCTGATCGTGATGGTGGAAAACAATGTCGACTGGTGTTAGTAGCTCTTACCTGTAGACTAACAGTCAGCGGGAGTTAACAGTAAAATGGATGGATGTATCAAATTATAAGATGATTTCCGGTCTATTAATCCTATGAAAATTCCACCATTATTTTGTATGAAGGAAACAGCATCAGGTTAGAGACGAAGAGCCGACTGATGAGAAAACAGGTGTGTGTTCAGGGTTCGCTGGCGTCTAATTTAAAGACACCGGTGCAGAAGAGTGCTTTGTCTTCTACAAGCTCTCGCACTTTGCAGCATATTCACCTTCATCAAGGGCACTGTTGCACATATTCGTCTGTATTATTTGAAACAACATCCTTCTTCGTTGCATGGAGGAGAAGGCAGAAACTTTAAGTGGTTATTTTGGGTGAACTTCCCCTTTAATCTGAGTCGTGTGTGTGTGTGTGTGGACGGTGTGTGCTTGGACAGGGTGTGTAGAGGACTGGAGGACGGGTCGGTGTGTAGCTCACCTGTCGTGCCCCTTGGCCTGTGACTGCCCTGCGATGGCGTCCATGATGGCGTCCTGTGAGTACATGCTGATTGGTGTGTTGTACTGGGCGTGAACGATGGTGGCCTTGCCCCCGGGACCCCTCACCTCAATGGGCTTATGGGTGGACAGGGCAGAGTCTTTCAGAGCAATGGGGTTGAAGCTGGGAGTGTACTCCACACTGTCAGTGTCAGGTTGGGGTGGGGGTGAAGGGGTTAAAGGTGAACGGGCCAAAGAAGGAGTAGAGGGGTTTCAGGTGCAGGGGGGGGGGTTGAAGGTTAAAAACGGGGGAGTGGGGGGTGACAGGGAATTTGAGAAGAAGAAACAACATAAAATACACCAAAGTGAGGGGAGGCAAACGGGTAAACATAGCAAGTAGCATCTGGTAGTTACATAGTAAGAAGTAATACACCTGGCAGACAGGTGGCGCTGTTTTACACTTCACAGTGGGTTCACCTGCTGCTTGGTTTATGTACACTAGTGATGTGCGATACCACTGATTTCCTAGTAAAACCCAGGTCAATACCGACGCGACACTCATAGATACTTACAGACAAAGGCCGGAAGTAAAGTTTACTTCCTTACATTTTCAAAACAGGCTTTGTCTGAAATGCACTGGAGGGGTTTTATCGTTTAAATTTTTCGTTTTGCGTCGTAGCGCGCCTTCCCGTCACGAACCCACGTGGATGGGACAATAAGACGACCCGTTGGTGTGTAGAGCAACGCATGACAGACGTAGCGACGTAAAAGATGAAACAGACAGACTTGACCTCGGAGAAAAGGCGAAGAACATACGTGACAAGAACTGAAAGTTAACATATCAGTCAACTGCAACAGAGCTACTTGCTCACTGTTTCAAACTGAAATCGGTTCTGGAAAACCACCACCGTTTGGTCCGTTTCCTCTAATGTCTTTGTCTACGTTTCCAGATCCTGTTACTTCCTAGTGTATCCATCTTTGATGATAAAATATACATTTCCCCAAATTTCTGAGCTTAGATATCAATCTTTTAACATGAGTATCAATCCTAAAACCAGAAACGTTGGGATTGGAAGTACTAATATCTCAGCGTCGATCTGCACATCACTAATGTTCAAAACACTTCAAATGTACTGATGCTGCCTCCCGGTTCCATACTACACACTTATTCTGAATGTGTCCTGTTCAGACTAGAAGAGAGTGAAAATTCAATGTACAAACAGATGATAGAGATTCTTTTTGAGGAGACAAATAACAACAACCACAGAAACCTTAAGAATAAAGTCATTTTAACCCTAATACCTAATACCATATCATAGTAAAGTACATTTATTTCTCGCATGTGAACATATACTCTGCACAATAGAACGTAGTTAGAATGCGTCATGGAACCGGGATCCAACATTGGAAAAACAAATGCTGCATCTGCAGTGATTTACAGATGAGCAGCAGCACTTTAATGACAAAACACAAGCTTCATTATCACTGAAAAAAACACCACTCCATGCTCACGTATCACAGCAACCGGCAAACTGACGGGACCATTAGGCAGATAATTATCAATGAAACAACGCTGATTCACACAACGCCAAACACGGATGTATGACGCACACGCACAGGCCATTCCTCATGCACCGTCCGTTCATATCCATTTCACAGGATGAATATGGAAACCAAACAAGAACCAGCAGAGGTTGAAAACACATTCAAAATGCAGGATATAAAGGTGTCCGATGATTCTTACTAATAAAAACAAGACAGAAAAGCTTGTTTCATGTGCACATGTAAACCTGTGAATAATCAGCGGCTCCGTAGTTTGGTGTTACACTCTTATATTACACTATAAAGGAACGACGACTGCAGCTCTTAAAGGTTCAATATGTAACGTTAGCGTGGCTCGTGTGCTTACGTTAAGTTTGGAGGCGGTCTTTTCTTGCCGTTAGCTAACCGTTGCACGCTGCTGCTGCTGTAGAGGAGCAGAAGGGAAGCATGGAGGCACTTCTGAGCGAACATGAGGATTTTTGCGGAAAATCCGACTCGAGTCCTCTGCATAGAAATCAGTGTCTAGACCGTTATCGTCATCATTGATGAAGGCAACCGAGGCAGTCGAAGAATGTGTCTAAGAAGGTGTGCCGGCCGGTCGTTCCCATTACATTTAAAACACTGTAGCTCAGGAATGGTTTGACTGAATTTCTTCAAATTTGGCACAAACGTTCACTTGGATGCAAGGTTGAACTGAAACGATTCTGGTGGCCAAAGGTGAAAGGTCAAGGTTGCTTTGGCCTCTTGTCCCTTAATTCTTATGAGTGCAGAAGCCTTTCTCACTCCCTAGTCGTCACATTCTGCCTCTTGGTCATGAGTCCGAGGCGTCGGTTTGGGGTATCACTACAGTGTCAGTTTTCAACGTGCAGGATACCAGATGGAAGTCAGCGTGAGTCCTTAGATGTCGGAAATTGACGGCATGGTCCAGGTGGCGCAGTTAAGTAGAAGAAACCATAGTAGGATTTGGTTGGAATGGTTATGGCGGAACACTAGGACGAGTTACTTTTATGCCTAAACCTAACCACACCATAACGATAGCATTGACTGGACGTCTTTCCGTCGGACCTGCACGTCGAAAAATATTGAAAAATGAATTTTGGCGGCCAAAGTTCAAAGGTCATGGCCTTTGTGACCATTTCTGTCCATAACTGGCAGTAAAAAAGCCACTAATACATGTAGATTTCTTCACATGTTACATGTTAAGTAGAAAAGTAAATTACTAGTACTGCTAGTAGAGTTCTGGTAAATCACTGTGGACCAGACATTGCACATCTTGACTTAATATTAGCTGAGAAAGAAAACAACAACAATGCACCAAATATGCTGTTAAAGTTAAACTAAAGCCTTAAGGTTTAGTTTAATGACATGGCAAGAAACCACACCAGAACCGCACACATGAACTAAACTCTACCGAGCTTCATGCATATGAAACAGGAAAATATCTGATCGTACTAACTTTGCAGCTGTGTTTGCGATGACCTGCGGCGCACCAAAAGAGGCAGACAGACAGAAGAAAGACAGAGTGCAATGAGTCACCAGGGGTATTTTGGGGAAAACAATGGCACCGTGTGTTTGTAGGAAACTATCCAACTACAATGCTGTGCTGTAATCCCATGTACAGGTCAGAATAGCAGCCGTTTGTCATCGCCAGGATATTTTTCAGCTGCACCGTTCAGGACTGACTGACAAGAGCAGAGGCGTCTCAATCACATGACGGGAGAGACACATATAGAAACAGACAGAACAGGACGCAAATACACGCACCTACACAAACACAACACATCACCTGATCCTCTTATGTCACAGCTGCAGCCGCTACATATACAGTATGTGCATTTGGGCGCAGTACAGTGGGTTAAGTGGAACGTGCTCTGCTGAGTCCACGTGGGACACCTCTGCAGAGACAGGGGGTCCTATCCTAGCTCAGGTTTGGCAAGGAGGCATCGAGGGGATTCGGGATGATGGTGTGTAACCAGAGCAGAACATTCCATGACCATGTACAACAGCTGCGGTCCTCAGTGTGTGTGTGCAGAGAGTCAGATGAATCGTGTACTCTGGGAGAAGGCGGGGCCGTTGGCAGGCGTGATCCCGCCGCCATCATCCCGCGATCAGCCCGGAGCACGTTTCCCGACACCTGACTTACCGTTTGAGTTACTGTAAAGCAGCTCGGCTCCAGAGGGGAAACGCATTAGGAGACACTGATACCCGGGTTTGATATGTCAGGGGCCAAACATTGCACCCTTAATTAACCTCGAGCAGCTATTTCATGACTGAGGCTACTCTCAAACTCTGACCATCTGACCGTGGAGAGTTCCCTCAACAGTAGGCAGCCGCAACTTCACATTAAGTCATACAAACACATTTCTGCATGAGCATAACCTTCCCTTCTCCCAGCCGTGGAATGTAACCAAGTACTTTTACTGAAGCACAAATTTACTCCTACTTTACTTGAGTATTTATACTTCTTCTTCACTGCATCTCAGAGGCAAATACTGTACTTTTTACTAAATATTACTACTTTTTACTTTTTCCTTTTCCAAATGTGTTTATTTTGAACGGTGAAGTGTTTCCTTAGTGGGCTGAGTTTAAAATTCTCCTCATTCTTCATCTAAATTAACTCTTTAAAAACCCTCTTGGATTCGCTGGAAAACGTGTCGTCGCGAAGTTGAAAACAGGAGACAGGAGACACGTGGTTCTCACGGGAGTCAGACGCCACAAACGAATGATGATCTGATAGAATATGATGCGTGGAAGTAGATTTAACTAACAACACTTTATAAAGTAGTTCCAATGAGCTCAACCTGAAACATGCACTGACTGATTTTTCATACTTTAACTATAATTTGCTGATGATACTTTTACTTAAGTTTCTTTCTTTCTTTCTTTCTTTCTTTCTTTCTTTCTTTCTTTCTTTCTTTCTTTCTTTCTTTCTTTCTTTCTT
>JAPQRN010001708.1:0-11426 GCA_037367275.1 Coranthus polyacanthus | reverse complement strand
CCCTTCCACGTGCATATGTGGAAAGCCTAAGCAGGAAGTGCACACCTCCCTGCTCTTCCATGAGCAGACATGGAAGCTTGGGCAGAGAGAGCAGCATCAAGACCCCCATAGGGAACAGAAGAGAGCAGGCATCAACTGACAACAAAATGGCACTGATTAAGTCAGTTACAGAACGAAAAGGTGAAGCTGGGGTGGAGGCAGGTTTTGAAGAAGAGCAGCAATGGCAGCTGGCTGAAGCAGCAATGATAGCTGAGCAGTTTAAGTATGGCACCCTGAGTAACATTAACCAATGGGATGTGCAGAAGAGAATCAGCTGATGTGTCTGACATTGAGATCAGCTGCTGTCAATCATGTACTGATATGAGGGCTAAGCTTGACTTCATGGCCTGCCTGAACTACTGCTACGCTCCATTTTTATCTGGTGGCTTTGAAGAGAACTGTATATCTTCTTTAGTAACACCATAGTAGCAGAAAAACGGTCAGAGTAAAACCATCTATCAATACCATTTCTAATGGTATAATGCTAGCTTTCTCAACTGGTGGGTCGGGACCATAAAAAGGAGCTGAAATCCAAGTGTATAACTTGGCAGAACTAAAATATAAAATCTGAAATGTCATTTAAAGCTGAAACACATACTGTTTTCACTTACCTCTTGGTCCGTCCGAAATCCCATACTATGTACTACATACACCATATCAATACTAATGTTCAACATGCTTTTGTGTAAATAAACAATCAAATGTATATTTTCTAATGCACTGCTCAGAGAGTGAATACATGTTAATTCCTGAAAGCTTCCATGCCAGTTGGGGGCACATAATCTTTATAACTGGCCAATATCACCTCTGCCTGCATCTGTGTGACACTATGGACTGTATCTATGTAATACTATGGATTTGTCCCTAACCCTAATAATATAAGTAATATAATACTGTTCACTCCACTGGCAACTTTGTAAGACCATGAACTGTACCAGCATCTGTTGGTTCTGTTCAGGCTCTGTTTGTCATTGTCATTGCATCACATACTATTGCTTTCATACTACAGCTAAGGACATACTACGAAATCTTGCATAGCATGCTAGTATCGAATTTTGGACACAGCCAATGTGTACTGAGTGAAAACAGTCTGTTTTGTAATTCTTATTTCGTGCAAACACAGTTGTGCAGTCAGGATGTTCACTCAGTTCATTAGAGTCATGTGTTTATATTTTACTAAAAAAAAAAAAGCTCACAATGACACAGAATGTGTTTTGACAGGAACACATCAATGGCGCCACCAGGGGGTGGCCAGGGGTGGACAATCTACACTGGCCAGTATAGATTGTAGTAGCGTCAGTTATGCATTTCATCCCAAATGCACATCCAGCCAGGCAAACCGCTCTTGATCTTCCCTCACTCACAGCAGCCCCTCCCTCCCGGCCACTGTTGCACGCTCCGACAGCAACGGCTCAGCGTGTGCGCGTGGCCGCTGCTTGTACTTACACAAGTAAATTAGCTCAAAAGGAGTTAAGAGAGAATATGGAGAAGACTACCAGTAAGTAAATAAGTCAAATTTAATTAATTTAATGTCAGAATAACTGATTTTCCCTCTGGTTTATCATAGATATCTCCCAGTCAAGATATGAGTGTTTGTTACACATACTGCATAGCCTGCGAATCAGACTATTGATCCCTGTTGGGCAATTCCTGTTACATAAAGCAAATAAATGATTGTTTATGTACTTGCTTTTATTTGTATATGCCAGTACCTGCTTTTCCCCAGTAGTTGTTTTGTTTACAATAAATGTACACCTTATGCCTCATATTTTCATTACACAATAAAACATAATTGTTGTGGAACTCAAAATGTTAACTGTACTGTTATTAGTCTGTGCACATTAGATCATTAGTAACATTAAATATAACACAATAAACCAAAGTATATCAGTAGGCATTTCCTTAAGTCTCTCTGATAGTTTTCTACTGGCTGGCTTACTACAACAGTATAATGATATCCTGAAATTATGGCTTTTAGTTTTCGTGTGCCACCCCAAGATTTTAAGTGTCCTATAAAAAATTTCTGGAGGCGCCACTGGAACACATGGGCAATTTTGCATAAGATTTTGGTAGATCACAAATGTCATTTTTATTACTAAAACAGACACAGTCACAAGCAGTATCTAACCAAGGTATTTACCATATAAACACGGTTGACAGTTACCTAAACTAAGCACAAGTACACAAAGTTAGCTATCATACTAGTACATCCCTGCAGCTGATGAAATATCCCATTCATTTTCTCTTACCTGTCATCTTCATTCATTCTGCTTCATGCTCTCTTTACTGTAGCAACTACACTTCAAAGTTCTCTCAGGACTTTTCTGTGCAAGTTGTATCACAGGATGTAATGTGATCACACAGAATCTGGTCCCTTTAGATAATCTGAACCTGCTCTGCTCAGACCTGTCATATAAATTGTGATAACATTTAATTTAGACAGTGTAATAATCTGAGCATGCAACTGTATAATGACATATAATGTGAGTTGTGACCTACAGGTATCTCAATAATCATGTGTTCACTTTAAGTAAAGTAGTTAAACAAGCTAACAGCAGAGACCAACCAACCGCATGACGTCTTCACCTAGCTTGTTTCAAGATGGCTGCGCCCTGAAATTCAATCTAGTTTTCTGATAAATCGAAATGAATAACAAGTTTTTTGCACTGCCATATCTTACCTAAGGTACAAATAAAATAAACCACAGTGATAGTATTCACTATTTCAGGTCCCCTTTAAGGTTTTGTTTTTCCTTTTTTAAACGATTTGCTGCTGTGTTAGAGCCGAATGAAATGAATTGCTGGCAGAAAGCTTATTGTGAGACAAAACCCTTGCTGCATGACATTTCAACTATCTGACCAGCTCTCACTGTGGACTCAAGCTATCACAGAGCTGTACGTCAGAAACATCAGAAGCATGTCTAAGTTGTTCCTCATCTGCATTGAGCTCTGTCCTTTAGTATTTGCTGTTTTTTCCCATCTTGTCTGAGAAAAAAGAAAAAAAAACACTTTGGTACATTAGAATTACATGAAGTCTGGACGATTTATCTCTGTCTGCTCTACAACACTATCAGAGTGAGCCACATAATTTGCATGTAAAGATAAACAAAGTGAGATAGGACGAACTTCATGGCAGGCAAATTTATCGTGGATGTAACGGCATCAGCAACAAGGACATGAAGCTGTGGACGTGTGAAGATGTTTCCATGTGCAACTGTTCAGTGTTGTTATGTAAAGCACATGCTCCTCTTATACTCACTGTCACTGACACTCTGTTCTAATTTACTCAAGCATTAATGATAGACATTTAATGTCTTACATGTTTTCTAACCGTGGGTTTAATGACAAAATAAAATCTACTTTTTTTTGATGCTGCCATTTGCACACAGATTTTGGACAAAGCAATTCCTCTTGCCGTGAGGCTCTTTATCCCTCTCTGCCTCTTATCTCTATCTGTGTCTCTCTGATTTCCCCTCTATTATCTTCGCAACACAGACTGAAGAACTACATGATAACCAAATGGTGACAGCACAGGACGAAAGGCTATTTTGAAATGCAATTTGCCAGGTTAAAGATTAACTCCTTAAAGCTGTGAATACATCATGCCATACCTCTATGACTTTTACCTTAAAAAATATACAACTGTACACTTTTATGACAAGATTGGTGGTAGTTGTAGCACTAATATCACACACGTACATTATCCGTTGACTTTTTTTCGTGTGCCCTTTTTAAAAAAAGGAAAAAATAGTGGGTATGATGAATAAATGACACAAATGTAAAATACTTGTCCATGAATATTTTAATTTTAATTTTAATATATTAAAAGTATTTATATCGACAGTGATGAAAATTTGCAATGATTGAGACAGCTGTTCAATAAAAGGTCCGAACTGATAATGATGCATTGAACATGATGTGTTGTCTCTCATCTGCAACGTGTGTCTCCAGTGTCCATCATTGTATCTAAACATCACAAAAACAAACACAGCATTTACCTTCAGTTTGAAATGGGACATGAACACTGGTGTCCTGTATTGAAAGTACACACAGTTTCAACCCCAACAGTGTCTCTGACTTTTTCTTTTTCCATGCAAATATTCATGCAATTGCAAGAGGTTGCCACACAACCACAAGAGGTACATAAGCACCAGATGTTTTAATAGCCTTCAAAAATTGTCAGGTATTGCTGTGTTTTCTGGAGAGGATGGACTGGGTCAACTACAGGTGCATTTCCATTCAGGTTTTTATGAAATTTGTACTTAAAAAAATGAGAAACACTAAAAATTCTAGATAATCTAAAAATATCACAAAAAGGCTTTCATGCTTGGGATAGAAAAGTTGATGTACGGATAAAAGGTAAATGTAAATAACTTGTAAGATAAACATAATTAAATGTCTGTGTGTGGCCCAGTGAGCCACATTTAATTGATTTCAGTTCAGCTGTATTTATAGGGCCCAATATCACAAATCAGACATTTGCCTCAAAGGTCTTTACATTATGTACAATATACAACACCCTCTGTCCTTTGACCCCTAGTCATTTACTGAATTAATACAAGAAGCAAACATAAATGCCATATATGCCATAGTTTGTGAGACTCTTTTAGACTGAAGCCACAGCCAGTCCTGGTTGTCTGATCTGAAGGACAAAAGGCTTTGTCACAGTGTAAAATAAATGGACATTAGAAACATTTCAGTCAGGACCACTCTCATCAAAAATTGAATTGAATACTTATTCATCTGGGTTCTGAAGAAGAGCAGCAATGGCAGCTGGCTGAAGCAGCAACGATAGCTGAGCAGGTTAAATATGGCACCCTGAGTAAGATTAACCAATGGGATATGCGGAAGAGAATCAGCTGATGAGTCAGCTGATGTGGCTGACATTGAGATCAGCTGCTGTCAGTCATGTGCTGATATGAGGGCTAAACTTGACTTCATGGCCTGCCTGGACTACCGCTAAGCTCCATTTCATTTCATTGTTCATTGATATTTTGTATGAAAATATTGATATGATTTATTTAAGAAAACTATGCACAAATTGCCATTGGTACAATGATGAGAACTGCACAAGCAAAGTTTAATCAATCAACTCATTTGTTTAATTGAAAAGTCATCACATTACATTATTCATTACTTAATACTGTAATTAATTAGTTTTAAACCTGTACTATTGTTTTACATTTCTCAGTGGAGCTCCATCAGAGTGCCTTCTAACTAGTCAGCCACTTTTTATATGTCTTTTCTATGGAAGTTTAAGAGGAAATGTGTTTTGGGGTTTTTGGTCACAATTCTGTAGTTCTGTAATCAGCCACTGGGGCAGTTTGGATGGAAGACTGAAAGGCCTCAACGTATCCAGCTCTTGTATCAAGGACAGAAATGATATGATTAACTGATGAAAATCAATGTGACTTAGCAGATCGTATCATCATCAATCAGACGTATTCAAGTTTTCTTCACATTCCGTTTAGTGACGTATATTTCACTATAGTGAAATAATGTTATTAATGTTCATAGTGTTAATAATGTAATAATGACATGACACCATGGGCCATTATGTCAACAAAGTAAGTCAACAAAATATAGAACATAGGCTAAGTTGTTTTTAGATACCGTAATGTGGAAAGTTTAGATATTATACACTTAATCTATCCAGCTACTGAAATAATTTAGGTAAACTACAGTTACAGCACATGTGACTGAAAAATCTAAAAATGTAAGGAAGAGAAAAAAAATAACACTGCAGCTGCATTTGCAAGACTGCTGGTTTTGTGTTATCACCAAATTAAAGACCCACATCTTATCTTGTTGACTGTTCTTTGATTTTAGAGCAATAAAGCCTGGTGCTAAAATTAACATGAACACTGGTGAGCATTTGCCATTTAATAAGAGGAGGAAATGAAAAGAATAAGCATAAGGTTCAGAGGAAAAGGAAGGAGATTAGAGAGTATGATACTGCAGAACACTGATAATACTGCTGATATGTAGAATTATTACTGGTTATCAGTAAATGTCTATAATTAATACAATAAGAATCTCAAGTGATACTACTTTGTATAAGAAGCATCTGTCATGTTGTTTTTATAAAATAGATTTGATTAGCAAGTGAAAATGGGCGCGTAATAGTGTGTGTGTGTCAACATACTGGGGCCTCATGAAGGGGGTCACAGAGAAAGACTTGGCTCCATTGTCCCACAGAGGGCTGACATAGGCTGGGTCAAGAGGGATCACACGGAGATTCAAGAGTTCTGTGTTCAGGGAGTTGCTGAGGGTATTTAGGTGCCTCATGTCATTCACACTCCACTACACAACCGAGGAGGAGGAGGAGGAGGATATGGGTCAGTGGGTGGTTGGGGAAGCAAAGGGGTCCAATTTACTCTGGAACTTGGAGCCAACAGGGAAAAGAATGAAAAGGATGAGTAAAGGACCCTCACCCTTTTACCACCACAGCGTGAAGCCAGCCAAGTAAAGCAAGAAGTCCAGTTCATGTTTTAATATTAATAACATCCTCATTTTACCTCACTGACACTTATAGGGCTGTGAACTTCTAAAGAAATCACCTTAGCCCATTATTTTGTAATGCCGGCTCCCGTCCTTCCTCCACTGGGAGCCGCACTGGAATCTCAAGTCAGCATCCCGGAGCAGCATGCTGGGGATCCAGAGGGCTGCCATCTGTTCCTGATGAACTACTCCATCCTGTTTTCTCTGCAGCACTACACCTTTGCATCAGATGAAGCCAAGGCAGGGCATGATTGTTGGAGACTGTGAAATGGGAGAGATGCATGCTGGCCTATTCATTCTTCCAATCATTCTCTTCTGAGCTTTGCAAAGTGGACAGTCAGTTGCGTACACGAGCCAGGTTAAGTGACTGGAACTCTGCAGCCTACCTGAACAGGTGGTATCCTTTGATCTACTGCCCTCCCTAGATGGACTCATTGAGCTGACATCTTAAGTAGACAGGCGGATCTAGGTTAGTAGACGGGAGCAGCCAGCCACTTGATCACAGAGTTCTCCTACCGTCGCTAGCCATTTGGCAAAGCTGCGCTCAGGGTGGGCTGAGCCCATGCAAGTGGGTCACACCCGCCTCACCCCTGAAGAATGGGGACATCAAACATCCTCTGCCTTTACTTTGGTCAGCCAGGACAAGCCTGGAGCTCAGCTTACCTCCAGGTCTGCCTTGCCTGATGAATACCAGGACTTCCGGGACTATTCAGCAAGGCCAAAGCCACCTCTCTGCCACCGCCGCACCGCACAGTATGCCAGCAGGGATCCTCCTGTACTTTCTCTCTGCTCCCCAAAAGAGACCCCCATGGACATCTATATAGATTACACCCTGGCTGCTAGTATCATCTGCCTGTCTTCTCCGGTTTCCTCTGTGGACCTCTCATCGACTACCGGAAAGACCATGAAGAACCAGTATCCCCTGCCGCTCATCTTGTCAATGTTTGAGCTCCTGAAAGGTGCCACCATCTTTACCTACCTGGATCTGGGCAACTCTTACAAATCCAGATTTGGGAGGGGGATGAGTGGAAGATGGCCTTCAACACTCCCACAGGGCACTATGAGTGAGACGGCCCTCTGGTGCATGGTCACAACCATCGACCTGGTCCCAGCATTTAGAGTGGATCGAAATACATTCACAATACCTTGACCAGCTGTGCCACAGGCCTATATCCCTTCCAGTGCACCTATGGGTTCCAGCATTCTCTGTTTCCTTCCCTGGGAAAGTAGGCCTCCTGCCCTTGATGATAAATTATTGAAGGTATTTCAAGCAACTGGAAAATAATGGGAAATGAATGTGAGTGTGCTTTTACACTTTTACAGTGTAAATAATCAAGGTATGCTAACATATGCTTATAGCTATATTTTATTACTCTTTTATTTTTCAAAATTTCAAATTATGCACTTGCACAGTAGCTGCTGTGTCAAAGTGTCACATTGTTTTGTTAACACAACTACCTAACAAGGACTAATTAGCCCCAGATAAGCCATCAGCTTCAGTGATGGATGTAACAGTTTACCCTCCAGGCAGTGTTCCTCGTGCGTTTGATAGAAGAGCCTCACAGCCTCACAGCCATGCACCAAACCACACAATCGACAACAACTATAAGTCCATTCATTATCATCACACCAAGTCTTCTGAAGAGGCTTTTGTTTCTCAAGATGACAAAAAATCTTCCTGAAGACAAATCAAGCATTTTTAACAACTCCATACAGTATAATGTTTATTATTATCCTTTGAGTTGTAATAGGTTACCCTGTTAAAAGTGTAACAAGTAGTTTAAATTATTTACATTTCTTCCAAGTAATATATATCATTAGGCTACATTTGATTACTTTTTGTTATAAACTGGGCAATAAATGAAATGTGCTAAAAACATCAATTGATATCCACACTGTTCGGTAAAGTTAGAGTCCTTTGAAAGGTGTTCTTGACACATCTCCCTGCCTTGGTGTGGTCGCCTTCATATTTTACAAATAAGCTTTTTACCGAAAATAATATACTCAGATGTAACCCCTATGTAATCACTAACAATTCGATTAAAGTAGCTGTTCTTTGAATATTTTTTTTTCTCTGTAACTGTAAGTCAATGCAGTTACACAGATTTGTGGTAAGGTAATCACCCAATACAAGTAGAAACCATGAAATGTGAAAGTCTAGCCACTGAATCTAGCTCAGTATTAGCAGCAATATCTCATTAAGACAAAGTTAGATAGATTTTATCAAAATTGTTTAAATTACTTTTTTAATGGAAAACATGCTTGACAAGATTATTTTTCTTATTTCCCAGTAGGCTTTTTTTGTTTTTGCCTTTATGCAATTATTTTTGGTACGCATACAGGCAACAGAGAGGTGTTTTTTTAAGGCATATTAGAATTAATTTACATGTACCGTGCATTTAAGGTACAGGGCACATTGCGTAGTTTTAGAATTTTTTCATTAGCCTTTAAAAAGGGTTAACAGGTACTCTAATAATATGAAAACTATGCAGAATCCAGATTTGTGGCTCAGTTATCTGAGAACAGAACTTTACATGACCCCTTACTGATGAATACACATATACTGAAAGCCATGCAGGATCATTCATTCAGCTTTGAGGATGTTCACACTAATGATAAGTACACTGTTTTATAAAGATACTGAATTAAGGAACAAGGGGCCCTGGAGAACATTTGAATTTGTTTTTGTTGCAGTTGATTGAACATACTTTTGGCAAGTAACCAGCCAGAGCTCAACTGTGCCAACATAGACAAATAACAGTGTCTCTGAGCTGAAGGCTTGTTCTGCATCTGCAAGAATGTGGGCTCAAGATGGAGACACACAGTTTGAATGTAGATACACTGGCACACTGACTCCATCACTTTTGAGTGCTATTCAAATGAACTGATACTGATACAGGGACTGACAAACAAAATGAAATGAGAAGAATCAAAGTGAAGTTTTGTAGAGACACAAGGAGCAGTAGAGATGGAAAGGATGAGGGAGACGGTAGTTGACAAAGAGAGGCCAAGTATTTGGCAGGCTTACAGAGGGGGGGGTAGTAGTCCGCCGGCAGTGCTCAGAGCAGGACTCTGGTGATTTATCCCAGTGTTCTGCATTAGTCTGATGGATGCTGCCAGATTAAGATTAGTATACATTCATCAATGCAGCAGTGGACACAAATGCATTACAGCCACGGAGTAAACAAGGCAGTGGCCGCTCAGGGAATCAATGTGCATAATTAAAAGGATAATATGGAACAACCATCCTTCACTTGGCCATAGAGGTGTCCGGTATAAGCTGCAAATCAGGGGACTGGACTCTGGGCTAACAAGGAAGCAGATGGCACCATGATGGTTTTGAATAATCAATAATCAATGTACACCATGGATTTGTAAGATCTAAGTGCCAAAACAGGGAGCTTTACCTAACAAATGTCCATAGTGTTTAGTAGGACGGTCATTAAATACAGATGAACAAAGCAGCAGGTTCATGTTATAGCAGCTTTCCTTTAATAAAAGCAGCCATAAGGGATTATTAGTGGCATTTCACATGTGTTCACTGGACTTGGACTTTGTAAAACAATGGTGCAGGTCACCTGGATAAATTGTTTGTGTAACCCACCCCCAGGGATGTCACTATGGTCTCATTATTATGTTATGTAATGGTGTGAACTACAAAGAAATGCAGCATTCAGGACTGGGGTTGGGGCCTGGTTGCACTGTATTCACTCATAGTCCCTGTCTCTGCTGTTGTATGGGGACACTGGAACCAATTTCTGGGAGGAGGGAACACTTCTAAAAGCAGGCTAGTCCATTTAGTCACATATCTCGTACCTGCAGTTCACTCAGGTGGTGCATGGAAGCACATTTGAACACTATTCAGAACTATACTTATACTTTTTACTAGATTATTTTTTTAACCTATAACTATAACTCCATTAAAGGCATACTAAAGGCATATTTTATCTTTGAAGAACAAATCAAGAGTAGTCAGTCAGCTGGATTTATCACAAGGATCTGCTCAACTTTTGAGTTTGTTTCTCAGATGGAAAATTGGACTTTTACATGAATTATTTGAGAGAAATTGAGAAGAATCTGAAATTGTAAGCATGCTAGGATGATCTTGCAATGAAAATTAAAATATACCTCATTTTAATCCGGATTTCAAACTGAAATCTGAATTGAAAGAAAAGCATTTCAACTTTTGTTGAAAGTTTTCAGTCTGACATTGGATGGATGGCGCATTATGGAAACCACATTTTTCAAATTGTTACACCAGAATATAATTGATATGATATGATAAAGCCAAAGCAGTTTCCAATAACAATCATCCTTATAGTGACAAAATTTCTACAGAAAGGGGGTTGATGGATATTTTTTGCAAAGTACCTCAGTGGCTCAGTGGTTAGCACTGTCTTCTCACAGCAAGAAGGTTTGATCCCCAGTTGTATCAGGGCCTTTCTGTGTGGAGTTTGCATGTTCTCCTCATGGTTTCCTCCAGGTCCTCCAATTTACTCTGTCATCAAAAACAGGGACAAATCCTTGATCAGGGTACTGGGTTGACCTGGAGTTGGTTCCAGGTTTGTAGCTAACATTACCTAGCTAGCCTTGCTAGCAGTTTTGCCAACTCCTCAGTAAGGAAGTAGCTATTGGCTGTCCTAAAAGTCCCTCGATGTCACTAAATGACGTCATCATCTAATTAGCATAATTGATCATGTGTATGTGATTGTAATGAACACTGTAGGAGAGAGGAATAATGTTGTGGGAGACAAAAAGTGAGTAAAGAAACGTTGTATGTTGTCAATTCAATTCAATTTTATTTATATACCCCAATATCACAAATCAAGATTTGCCTCAAAGGGCTTTACAGTCCGTACAAGGTACAACACCCTCTGTCCTTAGACC
>JAPQRN010001706.1:0-11436 GCA_037367275.1 Coranthus polyacanthus | reverse complement strand
TGAGTGCTGTAATAAAAGCCAAAGGTGCTGCAACAAAGTATTAGTTTAAGGGTGTGCATATTTATGCAACCAGGTTAATTTAAGTCTTTTATTTTTCTTCTTTAAAGGTTTCGATTTGTTTTTCCAATTGTGTTGTACAGGTTATAGGTCACATTAAAGGTGGAAAAAAGTTGTGAAATGATTTATCTTGGTGTAATTTTTTAACATCACAAAAACCTGGCATTTGAACAGGGGTGCGTAGACTTATATCCACTGTATATTTAAAAGGTCTCCAATCACCTTCATATTTTTAATGTTTAATCCTGAGGTTGTCAGGGCCACACTCTTCAAATCTGAGCCTTCTAGCCAACGGCATTGAGGAGTTATCGACAGTGACACTAGGAAATACGACATTGAATAGAGTTGTATACCCAAATGTCAAACTTAACACTAGGTTCAAATTAACCAGAAGCCAATATTAGAACTTCTCCAATCACCTCCATAGTGTTATTGGTTAATCCTGAGTTGGTTCAGTCCACGCTGTTAAAATGTGTCTTGTAGCTCATGGCGCTGTGGACATATTGACTGTGACACTTGGAGACACTCACAACTAATACAACTGTATACCCAAATATCAAATTTAACACTGTGCAAATTGATCAAACACCAAACTTAAAGCTTCTCCAATTACTTTTATATATTGAAAATATTTAATCCTGAGTTGGTCAGGGCTACACTGTTCACAATGAGCCCTTTAGCCCAGGGCACTGTGGACATATTGACTGTGACACTTGGGGAAATGTGACATCTAATACAATTGTATACCCAAATGCCAAACTTAACATGTGCGAATAGACCAGTTGCACTTCAAACCATTGATGTAAAACAGTATTTATGGCGTGACCAACATATAGTTAAAGAATACACAATGTCTACATATTAAATACGAAAATAAGGTTTATTTTACAAAACATACATAAAGCACAAACACCTCAATTAAAATAACCTTTATTTTACAAAAAAATACATGGAAGACAAAAATCAATCAAATCTCATTAATAAGTCACTCATGGCATCTGTGTCTGATTTCACAGGACAATAGACAGGTAGTCACAGGCCTGAAAGCAAAAAACAAGAGCTGCATCAAGACATAATATACTGTAAATGACACATGTAAGACAGTTAACACTGCTGTTACTGTATGTTATGCATTTCCACCAGTAGTTTCCATTTTGATTTCAAATCAATAGCGCAGAGCCCTGAACACTTTGTACCACAGACACGACTACAGAATGCAGAGCTTATGGATAACCACTTAAAACTTCACGTTTTAGATCGTCTGTAAAAACTGATGTTCTTAAAAAATAACTTGCAGTGATTGTGTCATACCTTGCAGCTTATCATCAGATTGGGGGGGCTGTCTGTGTTGGGTGCTAGACAGAAAACAGGGTTGTGAAGACAGTCCTCCATGTGCTCCGACACCCTGGACTCCAGAAGACACTGGAGGACATCGGGAGTGACGTTCCGTTTCTAAAGACGAGGTGCACAAGGTTGATCATCGTAGCCGAACATGAACACAAACATTTATTTAACATTTGTCCGTCAGAGTTTAACAAACAAACCTTAGTGTTGATGTATAGGCCGCAGGGGCAGGAGATAAAATGACTGTTGATGGTCAAATTGTTTCTGCAAGACATAAGAAGCATGTTGAAGCTGAACTGTAAAAATGCGATGCAATGCAACTCCTGAATTAGGTCTTTTCCAACCAGCAGAGACAGATTGGCTTCTTCGACAACTTATGATACAACTCTGTTTTCAACTGCAGTCAGACACTGGTTTAAAAGCTGTGGTACCCAGGGTTCTTATAGTTAAAGAAAAAAAATGTCACTGAAATAAAAATACACAAGACAATTAAATAAAACCCACAATGAACAATGCACTTAACAAAATAAAATAGAATGTCAGGTAAATTCAACGTGTTTTGACTGATTTCGTTTATGGTGTACAAGAAAAAAAAAAGGCTTTGCACAATATGGGATGTTTAATAAACTGTGGCTTTGGTAATTTTTCATACAATTCATCAAAATAAAAATAAAAAACAAAATGAAAACAATAACTCTTGTAGTTGCACATAAATATAGTCAAGCCATATGCCTGTAGATATGACTTAGTTCATCAATATTTGATATTACGGCAGGTCTATTTTTGACTCACGAGTGACATATGGGGCAAATGACATGTATTTCTTCCATCCCATCCACAACAGATGATATGTACTGCTGTTCAAACTGCAGGTTTCTCTCATACTCTTCAATTATAGACATTTCTGTAGGACACAGAGAAGCACATCAGTGGAAGCTTGACATCTGCAAGCTTGCATGTCATCGTTTCTAAATTAATGGTGTAACTCAAAAAAAAATAAAAAAAATAAAGAAGGACTGTTTTGTTTGGAGACAGAGAGTACGCACCATGAGACATAAGCTCCTGTTGGATTTCCTCAAGCACTGCCAGTTCATCATACTCCTTCATGACACTAAACATCTGTAAAGACCAAGCAGACTTCCGTTTAGTACTAACAGTCTTGTAAAACTCAAATATCTTATGTGTTAATCAGGGAAAAAAAAACAGACTACTCAAGCATGTAGGGCTGCAACTAAGGATTACTTTCTCGATTAATCGATTCGTTTTTTTGGAATATAACATGTCACAAAATGTGAAAAAAATGCTTTGCAAAGATGATGTCCAGTTTACTGTCATAAAGGAGGAAAGAAATAAGAAAATGTTGAAATTCAAGAAGCTGGAATCATTTTTTTTTACTTTTCTATTCAAACTGGTTAATGAAGTATTAAAATAATTGTCAATTATCGTAACAGTTGACAACTAATTGATTAATCGAATAATCTTTGCAGCTCTACAAACATGTCATGATTATAACATAACAAATCTTTGATCGCTACATAAATCACTCACTTGCGCCCGTTTTACTGACTCATGCCAGGTGAAGAAGGTTTTATATTGAATATTTAATATAATTTAATATATAAGTTTTTGATAAAGGCACAGTAACGATAAGGCTGGTGAAGACTACACACATTTTACAACAAAGAGACAGGAACAGTTGCGTCTTAAATTGGGAGGTGCAGACAGACACCGACCTCTGCCATCCCCTCCGGCCCCCACAGAGAGGGCAGCCTCCGGTCCTCTGACTGCAGGGCGCTCCACTCCTCCTCCATCACCTCCTGGACGATGATGGAGGCCCCGGAGCCGCTCCTCCTCTGCGGGCTCTCTCCCATCTGTCGGTACCTCTCCAGCAGCCTGGACCGGCTGTTTTTCAGCCTGTCAACACAGCGCTATAAAAGACAATAACGACGAACACACCAGCACAATATATTCAAATATAGCTAGGACAAGTGTTGTAACCAACATGCTAGTTTTCGTCAAGCGACAAGTTTAAGTCTTATTTCTCACCTTACGGTATGTTTCTTTCCATGGCGGAGTCGTTCCTTTATAAAGTGAACGGTGTCTGTGCAAAGCGTCCATTGTTAGCGTTATTTTGTAATATAAAGTTACATACGCATAAAGACTTGTGGCTAAAGTTGGGGAAACATAAAAACATTTCTGCTTTTAACCCCACGCCTCGGAAGTTGATGTCAGTTGCAGTGAACTGCACGATGGGTTGTGTAGTTCTGTACTGCCAAACTGGTTTAACGCTAATAGTTGCGATGTCAAATTTCTTACACTCCCGTACACTAGATGGCGGTGTAGAGTAAGAAAAAAAATAACAGTATTCCGGTTCACCCTGTCACTAGCAGCTGATTATCTAAACAAGTCATGGCTGAGAAAGGAGCAGAAGGAGTCCCTAAGCCAGCACCAACTGCGGCAGAGGAACAGCTCCTCCGCCGCCGACAGGAGCTCGACTACTGGAAAAGAAATGCCGCGCGGCTCCGCAGCCGTAACCGGATGACCGGCCTGGCTATCGGCGCGTTTGTGGTCGGCATGTGTATCCTTCACAGAGGGCTTCCTGGTCAGATACCCGCTACATGTCATTTCCACAGAATTTATTTGCTGTGTGCTTAAGTCGAGGGCGTTGAAGTATGTAAGACATTTTTTTGAAAAATCCTAAAAGTAGGCTACCTTTTAGAGGTTCTAAAATAAGTATTTAGAGGTTATAAAACGAACACTGTGTTTGCATATGTGAACTAAACTATGCCAATGTCAATGAATCACGTAACGACAGCAATAAGTATTAACACAGACAGATGAAAAGCGTAATTGTCGTTGCTAATACCAGACACCGAAACTAAACTACCAACAATAGTATTTTTAAACAGTGCATCTGTTCTGTTTTGATAGTTGTACCATAGACGGTATAGTTCATATAGCATGTTCCTATTGTTGCACTGCAACGATTTGCCACCAGAGGGCGGCAAATTTCATTCATTTATGAATGTCATTAAAAAATAAGCCTTGTAGCTAAATAAAACACGATAAATCGAGCATGTTTTTGAGCTGTTGCTTGAATATTGGTATTAAACTATATTGAATAAAAAAAATACATGTTTTGCTTTAACATTTGAAAACTCCAACAAAATCCTTAGTCCTGGCAATGTTTGTGTATTTTCATGGAAATTTGTGGGTATTAAACAATAAAAATACAGTACACTATTAAGTAAGTACTGTGTTTTGCTGGATACGCCTTTATCTTAAAACGCTAAGTTAACGCTAAGCTAAGGCGAAGCTAAACTAAAAAAAAACAAAAAACTTTGTTGTTGCACACAAAACCCATATCAAGTCATACCCTATATGATTTAACATATTCTCGAGGACCTTCATTTTGTCCTTTATCAAACATAACATAACTTAAATATATCCTTTCTAAAATTAAATAAATAACTTCCTGCTATACATCCTTGTTTGTGTTCAGAAAGATATTTAGATCCTAATTGTTTGGTTTTATGTTATATAATCAAGCTTAATTAATGAAATATCACTTTTTTTTGGTCAAAACAAACATTCTTAAAATGACATGGGCTCCGAGCAATTCCAGGATAATAAACACCTCAGCACGTGTTGGCTTATTGACGGTTAAAACAAGACACGTACGAGCGTAGCTGTTGTTTTTAAGAGTCACCATGTTATTCTTTAACCTGTCGCTGACCAGTTAGCTACACAATCCTGTCCGTCAAACAGGAGAGAATCATGGAGGAGCTGGACGATGAAGCCAGGATCCACATCATCAGAGGGCCACGGACTGGAGCCAACTCTTAATGACACTAAACATGGACTTTCCTGGACTTACTATTCCCTGTCTTCCAGTTCGTAGGAGGACAGGGCCTTATGAGTGACACCCACAGGGAGATGAAGTCCTGACATCACCTCTGGCCCACATAGTCTCTGGTCCACTACTGCTACAGTCTCATTTAAAACGTTTTTGAATGGTTCTTCAAAAAAAGAAAAGGAACATGTTTGTGGCTTTACTGTTCACACTCTAGAAGAAACTCCCACTGCAGCACTTACTACTTACATTGAAATCTGTATGGTGACATGGTACTGAGTTACATCTGATTGTTCATGTTTGCTAAGCTTCTTTTACTTCCTTCTCCAGTTTATAATGAAGTCTTTCAATATTTATTTTCTGTGGAATAAAACTTAAGACCAAACTCCACTCAAAAATACTGCAATTTAATGCAACTTAAAGCGTGTGCAAGTGTGGATACGTGAAGTTTACGTTGGAGTCTGTTTTGTGCTGGGAGCCGAACATTTGTTGACGCTAGCTAACTACATTTCTAGCTAGTGTTGCACACTGTTGCTGCAGGAGAGACACTATGAAGAATGTGGAAGCAAACATTAGGATTTTCACTGACAAACCAACCTGAGAGTCTACATAGTAATCAGTGTAGAGTGCTAGATGTAGACAACCTAGACAGGCATTAGCGTAGAAATGGAGTTAGCTAACGTCAACGAATGACCGGCTCCCAGCGCAAACAGACTCCAACGCAAACTTCATGTAAGCACAAGAGCATGCACAAATCTTACATACTGAACCTTTAACACAATGTTATTCCACTGTAGTGAAGTACCTGGTACATTACCCAAAGCCTTTAAGTTTGGATGCACATTGCAAGTATTTAAAATGAGGTCTTAAAGGTCCAGTGTGTAAGACTGAGGGGGATTTAGGATGATCTATTGGCAGAAATGGAATCTAATATTCATATTTATGATTTTGTTAATGTATCTACAGAGGGAACGGGTGGCCTTTCATTGAGTTCACCATGTTTTTCCACAGTAGCTAAGAGCAGACATCATTTTCTCCTTTTTTTTCCCATTTATAACGGGTGGCATCCAGCGTTAAGGTGCATTACAGTCACCTACAGTGAGTGTGGACCAGAGTTAATATCCTCTTAACTAAAAAGTTCGGACAAACGGACAAAACAAACACTGGCTCTAACGAGGGTATTTAGTGGGCGGGTTTTAGCGGGTACTGTAGTTCAGGGAGAGCTGAGGGCAGAGCGGTGCAATCTGCATCTTCGCCACTAGATGTCACTAAAGATCACACACTCACACTTTAAAATGAAAAGACAAGAAACAAAATAATGTTTTGCTGACATCCAGGGTGGCATATAAAACTGTTCAGTTGTTCAGTGGTGTTGAATGTGTTCTTTATTCTGAAATAAAACCTCACTAAGTGACACTGTGACATCTTTGTGAAACGTGTGAATACAAGTCTATACAGTTAATTCAGTTGTCTGCATTTCAGTGAAGTTAATTAGATATTTTTAGATCTGCGCAGGAGACCTAAACTTGCCAAAATATTAGCATGTTACTCCAAAACGCCCACGTACAGATAAACCTGAAGAACAAAGAGGACTGGAAACAAAAAAACCTCTTGAAACAGATGTGGACAATTCATCACCACTGGATCTCTTATTTTAGCTTCCTTGTAAGATTAAGACTCTTGACTCAGTTGAAATGTGTTTTTTCCTTGCTGAACCATAACGTACAATAGTTTTCAAATAAAAGGAGTAACAAAGGCTCCAAGAGAGACAGTGGTTCTAAGAATTAGATCCAAATTGAGCCCCAAACTGAGCCAAACCTACCAGAACCCCATCACAGTTCATCCCATAGACCCCGAAAGCCAGAAAATGTACAGACTGAGAGTTTGTCCACATTAAGGTGGCTTTATTGGTCAAGTATTTATTGATGGCTTAATGTAGATGTAGTCTAGACCTGAAGGGATTTGACAGCCCAGAGAAGTTCAATAAGACTACCTGCTTGTGCCGATCCTTTAATTTAGATGGAGGAGGTTGCATCTAATAAAGAAGTTATCCACAAATACAATCCCATATCAGAAAGATTTGGAACTGTATGGGAAATCCCAATAAAAACAGAAAGCAGTGGTTTCCGAATGTACCCGAGACTCGTTTTCCATTGTAGACAGTATGACGACAAGGTCAACTTCATTTGGTTTGTAAATATACATCCGTTCCTGCCATTCAGTCCTCCAACACAAAAAACTTTGAATAATGAAGGGAATTTGGATATTTCACCCTCTATGGTGCCTATCATTAAAAGATTCAAGGACTCTTGAGACATTTCTCTGCGTAAAGGGTGAGGATGGAGTCTTGATTTGATCTGAAGTTCTACCAGAGTCTAATAAATTTGGGTTCCTCGTATGTGTTGACAATATAAAGCAACCTCTTTTATAGGCCAGATATCACTGATAGCTTCTGTTATCTGTTATCTGTTAGGCCCACACTGAGTCAATATTTGACATTGATGTTTGTATCAGCCACGGTAATATGCACTGCTCTTGTTTTAGTAGTTTTAATTGTAATGAAGGTATTTCTCAAAAGCACATCTGAAAGTACTCCGGGAGTAGTCTAAACACTATCAAAGCCTCTTCTCCGTTGTTGTGCACTCAAGTGCACTGGTGCACACTTACATGCACACACTCTTGTATATGGTAATTGACTCACATATACAGATGATTTGTCACTGAGCCGTGGATCACAGATTTTCAGAGAACATCTTGGATATTTTATGAGATAGCCTTAAGGAGCTCTTTTCAAATCAATAACCTAATTTCACGCACTTCACCCCCTCTGTTGTCAGTCTGCAAAGTATAAATATATAAATATATATAATATAAATATATATAAATAATAGTAATAATCAGAGTAAGGTCTAGTCTACACTAATATATATTTTCTAGATGGATATTTCCCCCTCCATTAAAAGAAATTCTATTGACATGATCATTTTATAAAAATATCCATTTAGATATTTAGATGTTTGTAAATGACTACAAGAGGAAAATGTTTTGCAAAATGTCTGTAGTATGGAGGTTCATGTACATGTATAATTCATCTGAGATTGTTCATTTTAAATATCTTGAAGCTAATATCCCGTATTTCACGGTCATGTTCAAGCAGTAGTAAAGACACCAGATGGTTCATTGGACAAGATGCTACGTTAAATTATACCATAAATGTAGACGTTTAAAGGGGACATCAAACAGCCTAGTTTTCACCACTATTATACAGAATTCAATGGAATTTATATTTGAGAACATTTTAGTAAATGATTACAGATTTATGTTTTGTTCCAACTTATGCTTTCACTCTGCCTCACTATTTTGCCGTTGCGTCACTGAATGGATCCCAGGGCTGGTTGGCTGTCAAGTCGGCTCAGGTAAACAGCAGTCGCGTTGCATCACGAAATAAAAATGTGGCACGAAATATGGCTTAGCTGAAAGGTATTTTGAAGAGATTCCCAGAAACTCAAATCTTGTAAGTATTCATGTGGAAACCCTGGAGTGACCCATCAACAGCAGGTAGTCTTAAGTAAGGAGTAATGTACAGCAAGCCAGACAGTCATCGTGCAGGACCCCAATGAGAATTGACTATTACAATGCTTTCTAACAAACATACAGCCTTTGAACCAACATTTGTGACAAACCACAATAATGCTGCCTTTTTATTGCTATTTTGGGGGTCGTTTTGTTTTTCTCTGAGGACGTCACAGGCCGGATTGAGATGGTCCACAGTCTGGTTCTGGAACCTTGGGCCCATGAGCAGGTCTACGATAATCTCCTGAATATTCACTCCTAACTTTCTATCTATAATTATAACTGCATGTATAAAAACTCACAACCCAAGTGCCACCCAGCATTGGTAAAATTACTAGCAATGATTTTCAGTATATCTTCCGTGGATGGCTGTGTTTACCACACTGTGTAATGAAATGTGTTTCTTGAATCCCTTACTTTCTAGTAACAAGTCTCCATTGTCACTGTTTGGTAACAGACTGAATTGCCTTGGTGCTTCTGTAATTTTTATTGCATTTGTTTATTTACTCTACTGTCATTTTGGCAGACCTGCTTCTCCACTGGCTGCCAAATGTGCCATATTCCCACAATACATGAGATAGCGTAAGGCCTACACCTGCCTCAGAGGATGACACACCTTGATCTTAAGATCTGCTTTGCATTGCTGGTGAGATTTAGGAATTAATGAATATGATTGGTCGATCGGAGCAGGTTGGGAGGTCGCTTGGGTCAGCTGGTGAACTGCGTAGGTTTTTTAGAGCACCAGTACGTTCACAAACCCAGAGGTGGAAGCCGTCTTTCATCCTGCTTTCTTCCGAGGTGAGTGCCATTGAAGAAACAGGCGGGGTAGATTACATTGTAACCCTGCAGGGGCTTTGGTATCTTCATCTCGACATTGATCGATTTGTTGTTGTTTTGTTTGTTAGATTTTTGTTGTTTAATATCACGTGTTAAAACTTCAAAATGCTCATTTGCTCATTGTAAGGATTATTTTCATCAGAGAGAAAGAAAGGAAAAGTTAAAAGGAAATTATACACTGTACAATGTAGTTGCAAAATGGGGTCACAGTGGTTTAACCTGCTGGGAAAAAGTGAAGACAGGAGCTGAGATCTGTCCCACTCTGTCTGTGATAATGGCTGTGATTCACAGTCTAGTTTTCAAATTTAGTTGCACTCATTCACAGCACAATGCTTCCAGGAATATGATGTTATTCTGGGACCACATTGTTCAGAATTAATAATACCTAAAGTGGTGCTGAGGCCACTTTAGATTTAAAAATGAAGCTGGAGGAGGGAGTAATATTTCAAGAATTTATTTAGTATATTTATGAGAAGAAAACTTGGATATTCCCTGAGAATAAAGTTCAGTCAGAAATTTGCATTATTTTGGCTGACTGGGTTATAGGGCTTCAACGCAGGGGGGACTGACGTTCACATCCCCAAGTCATTAATTATTATATATAAAGTTTTTAAAAATGTTTTAAGTTCGGCAACAAAACTACTTCCTTAGGTTTAGGAAAAGATCATAGTTTGTTACGAAGCCCTCCAGTGTTAATCCTTTCCTTCATTTTGATTAATTCATGGCCACTAGATGAGTGAGCTGGTCATAACAAATTGCAGGATCTGTTTAACCCTTTAACATCCACTCTTTTCATGGAAATGTCACTTATGTACTGATGTACTGTTGCACCTTAAGACTTGTTTGCAGGAAAAATGGGACAAAATTACATCTGCAACGCACTTGGTGTCTTCAGTTCTTAAACGTCTTTTAAGTGTTGTGAAAAGAAATGTCAACATTACAAAGTGGTAAATGCTTTACTGTCCCAACTTTTTCTTGAATGTGTAGGAGGCTGAATGTAACGAATGGATGCATATTTACACATGAAATGAAACTGAACAGACAAAACACGAAATATGTTCATACTGTCTACAATGAAATACAAGTTAAAGTACATTTTAATATCATGCCTTTCTTTTTAGGGCCCGAGCCGACACATGAAGTGTGGGCAAAGGCCCTATTGGAACTGGAGTGTTTTGTATTATTATTATTTATTTTTTACCATTTTGTGGGCATTTTTGAGAGGTTAAATGTGCAAGAAAACTCCAACGAAAATTTGCACACACGTCACAAGTCCCGAAAATCGCAGAGTAATGTTGGTGTGGTACATGGACGACCAAAACTCACTCCAAATCCAAACAAAATTCGGTACACGTATGTATCGCAACCTCAACTCTACAAAAACCTAATTTCATCTATGACCTAAACCCATTCAATCACATTGATTTTAACGAACTCCTCCTAGAGATTGTATTCAGTCAACTTCAGTTTTGGTCAGTCCAGTCTTAACATGTTGAGGATGAAAAGTTATGGAAACAGTAGGTGGTCGTGACACCATATGTCCAGGGCAGGGTGACGAATTGTAATTGTCTCGTCATGACACACAAAATTGTAACAACTCCATATTTTACCTTCAATCTGCACCAAACGTCACATATATGACAAGAGTCCCCCCCTGAACACAACGATATGAAAAAGACATTGCAGATTGACATCGCAGTTCATTATTAATCTTTTTACACTCATCTTTACACCAGATCAGCTTCTCATCAAACAAAACACCAAGAAATCTA
>JAPQRN010001705.1:0-11437 GCA_037367275.1 Coranthus polyacanthus | reverse complement strand
TATGTATGCTCAATATGCTGCTGGTTACTTAAATTTCCCTCGGGATCAATAAAGTACCTACCTACCTACCTACCTACATTTTTGTAAATTTTTGTAAAAGAAACAAAAAACACAAGGACTTTGTTGTGAAACTGTGTTTATTTCTTGTACAAACATTGAATAAAGTCCAGTAAATGGTGACAGATGTATATTTAGTACACGACACATTTCTAAAGCCACGATGAGAAAATCAACTTGACGACTTGAAACCGTAAATCACTGCTTCACCAACTATAACGATGATTCCACGTGTTTGATCAGACTTTAAACGAATAACAAATATCAGCTGTTTATCTGAGACTCAAAACAACGCGACACATTTAGGAAACGATTCTACATCGAACGATTCAAACTCTGAATATATGAACAAAAGCAAACAGTCGACTATGTTACTGTGTCCAATCAAACAGTTTCATGTCAATAAAAGTCATATTTCACACACATTTTCATATTTGTGGACGATCGATACGGAGTCGAGGAGTCAAGTCAAGGAGTCGAGGAGTCGAGGAGTCGAGTCGAGGAGTTGAGGAGTCGAGGAGTCTAGTCGAGTCGAGTCGAGGAGTCGAGGAGTCGAGTCAAGGAGTCGAGTCGAGGAGTCGAGTCGAGGAGTCGAAGAGTCGAGTCGAGGAGTCGAGTCGAGGAGTCGAGGAGTCGAGTCGAGGAGTCGAGTCGAGGAGTCGAGTCGAGGAGTCGAGTCGAGGAGTCGAGTCGAGGAGTGGAGTCGTCGAGTCGAGGAGTGGAGTCGTCGAGTCGAGGAGTGGAGTCGAGGAGTCGAGGAGTCGAGGAGTCGAGGAGTCGAGGAGTCGAGTTAAGTCGAGGAGTCGAGTGGAGGAGTCGAGTGGAGGAGTCGAGTGGAGGAGTTGAGGAGTTGAGGAGTCGAGGAGTCGAGGAGTCGAGTCGTCGAGGAGTCGAGGAGTCGAGTCGAGGAGTCGAGTCGAGGAGTCGAGTCAAGGAGTCGAGGAGTCGAGGAGTCGAGGAGTCGAGGAGTCAAGGAGTCGAGGAGTCGAGGAGTCGAGGAGTCGAGTCGTCGAGTCGTCGAGTCGAGGAGTCGAGTCGAGGAGTCGAGTCGTCGAGGACACACTGTTCAAGAAGGCTCAGAGCAGGCTCTACTTCCTGAGGAGGCTGGGGTCCTTCAACATCTGCCGGAAACTCCTACTGATGTTCTACCAGTCTGTCGTTGCAAGTGTCCTCTTCTATGCTGTGGTGTGCTGGGGAGGCAGCATCAAGAAGAGGGACGCCTCCCGGCTGGACAGACTGGTGAGAAAAGCAGGCTCTGTGGTCGGCACAGAGCTGGACTCCATTGAACACTCCACTCCACTGAACACACTCCTCTGCCTGGTGATGGTGCTGTGCAGAGGGTGGTGGGCATTGTCCAGGATGGAGAGCAGTTTGCTGAGGGTCCTCTCTGCCACTGATGTGATGGAGTCCAGCTCTGTGCTCGAGGAGTCGAGTCGAGGAGTCGAGTCGAGGAGTCGAGGAGTCGAGTGGAGGAGTGGAGGAGTCGAGTGGAGGAGTGGAGGAGTGGAGGAGTCGAGTGGAGGAGTGGAGGAGTCAAGTTGAGGAGTCGAGGAGTCGAGTGGAGGAGTGGAGGAGTGGAGGAGTGGAGGAGTCGAGTGGAGGAGTGGAGGAGTCGAGTGGAGGAGTGGAGGAGTCAAGTTGAGGAGTCGAGGAGTCGAGTGGAGGAGTCGAGGAGTCGAGGAGTCGAGGAGTCGAGGAGTCAAAGAGTCGAGGAGTCGAAGAGTCGAGGAGTCGAGGAGTCGAAGAGTCAAGGAGTCGAGTCGAGTCGAGGAGTCGAGTCGAGTCGAGGAGTCGAGTCGAGGAGTCGAGTCGAGGAGTCGAGTCGAGGAGTCGAGGAGTCGAGTCGAAGAGTCGAGGCGTCGAGACGAGTCGAGGAGTCGAGGAGTCGCGGTGGCGAGGAGTCGAAGAGTCAAGGAGTCGAGTCGAGTCGAGTCGAGTCGAGGAGTCGAGTCGAGGAGTCGAGTCGAGGAGTCGAGTCGTCGAGTCGTCGAGTCGTCGAGTCGTCGAGTCGTCGAGGAGTCGAGGAGTCGAGTCGAGTCGAGGAGTCGAGGAGTCGAGGAGTCGAGTCGAGGAGTCGAGGAGTCGAAGAGTCGAGTGGAGGAGTCGAGGAGTCGAGTGGAGGAGTGGAGGAGTCGAGTCGAGGAGTCGAGTTGAGTCGAGGAGTCGAGTGGAGGAGTCAAGGAGTCGAGGAGTCGAGGAGTCGAAGAGTCGAGGAGTCGAAGAGTCGAGGAGTCAAGGAGTCGAGGAGTCGAGGAGTCGAGGAGTCGAGGAGTCGAGGAGTCGAGTCGAGGAGTCAAGGAGTCGAGGAGTCGAATCGAGGAGTCGAGGTGTCGAGGTGTCGAGGAGTCGAGGAGTCGAGGAGTTGATTCGAGGAGTCGAGTCGAGGAGTCGAGGAGTCGATTCGAGGAGTCGAGGAGTCGATTCGAGGAGTCGAGTCGAGGAGTCGAGGAGTCGAGGAGCTACAAGCTAAGAATTGGGAAGAGCCCAGAGGAGGAGGCTTTCAAAAAACACGACTCATTTCTGATCAACATGTTTGCTTTTCACATGTCAATGACGCGACACCGTCGAGGTTTATTCAGTCATTATGTCACAGTGTCTTTATGAGCTGCTTTACTATAATCTGACCACAAGGGTGCAGTATAGAGAGGTGTACAACATGCTTTTCTTATCTGTGAATCATAAAACCCAACAGTGCGAGTTTCGGTGACGGTTTCGACCACATTAAATGCAACAGAATCATGGGAACATTTAAAAATCATAACATAGCTTCTATGCTGAGGTCGACTGTCCCCGAACAATTAACAAACAATTAACGAACATGTGTCTGGTTAAGAGTGTCTGAAATATGCATGAGGAAATAAGAGAGAAGATCCACTCAAAACAAAGCGTCATAAGTTACATGTGAGTAAATCCACCTCAAAGCATCACATTTCAGTAAATGTTCCAGACTGAACATCTGTGATTTACTTACTTAAATCATGTCATTAGTCCTAAACACCAGACACAACGTCAGCCTTATGTCTTCATTGTTTTTCAGATGTTGGTCTTTGAAAGTGGGTCGTGACTCTGATATGTCTGGTGTTTAGGACTAATGACATTCTTTACATGAAGTATGAATCAAATGGATGAAGGTCAGTCTGGAGGCCTCCAGGACCGAAGACCTCTTTAAACATGATGTGTCTTCAGTTACAGAGTTTTTAGTCACAGATTAGAAGATTCTGCAAAGACTGGGAATCTTACAACGTCACTAACGTAGACTGAAACTAGACTTTTTCTTAGTCTTTGTTTTTGCTTCTTTAGTGAGTTTAATATTGATCTTCACATACCAGTAACTAAATACTAGACCTTGAGGATTTAGTGAATAAAATCCAGAGTTTGCATCATATTCATTTGAGGTTTGGTTCTTAACTCCAGAGAAGTAAAGTCAAACCTACTGGAGACATGAGGAGGTGTTTAAATGATGTGTAGGACTTCGCCTCTGAACACGCTGCTTGGTTTATGTCTCACTGCTGCCCCCTGCTGGACCAGTGGAGTTGTGACTGACACTAGGATGTGATGGCGATGCTGCAGTGAGTCACGACCTCAAAGTTAACATATCACACCAAACATTTTATTTGTTAAAGGAGTTGAATAGAGCAGCTTAAAGTCTGTCTTTTGCTTCAATACAAACAGAGCTGTAGTTTGTTTGTTTGACAGGTTTAGTTCAGTTTACATTCAGCCAAATCAAGCTTTTAGAGAGAAAACATGTGTTTTACAGTTTGCTGTTGGCTGTTTTTACAGGGACACATTCGTGTTTTAAGACGGTCTTTGTGTCAAATACATGTGACAGTATTGAAATGCTTTGTCATCTGTAGTATTCAGGACAATATTGAGGAACAGTTGTACTTTTAAAACCTGACTTTGATTTGAAGCTGTTACAGTTTAATTCTGGTTATGTGTTTTTCTTTTCTTAAACAGTATTTAATCTGGAATATTGGTTGTATTTATTTGAACACAATATAACTCCATAAACTAATAATGGTTAGTAATGGTGGTTCTTCTAATGATGATGTGATTTAACAAAATAAACTCTGTAAATGAGCTTGTAAGTTAAAGAATTAACATCACATGCAAATACTAAGATGTGACTTATTCTAAAAATCAGTCAATGCAGGTTTAGTTCATAACCTTTCAGAGGTGGATCCTAAATATCACAAAACAAAACCAAAAACAGCAGCTCTTTTCATACTTTCATATACATTTCAACAGATAACTCAGACTAACAGATCAATACACCCTCTGAGAAGTAGTGGGTCAGGTTAATCCTGAAGTAAATGAACCATGAATGAACTGAATGAAGCGTTTCAGGTTTCAGTTACGGAAAAGTATGACAGTGAAGCAGCTCGTTCTGGGAATCCCTGCAGCTCATAGGACTTGTTTAATCACTTTTCACACATTGGCATCTAAACGATGTGAAACAAGCTGCTGAACGGCTTCTGTGATGATGTTCAGACAGAACAAATATCAGACAAAACAGATGAGTGACGCAGAGAGTCACCATGACGGTGCATCCGCTGACAGGAACGTTGTGACAGGAACGTTGTGACAGGAACGTTGTGACAGGAACGTTGTGACAGGAACGTTGTGATTCCACTTACTGTCACTGGGTGTTATTTTAAACATCTGTGCATGTCTTTACTGTTTTGTTCCGCATTTCAATCCGATGATAAAACATCAACAGCATAGTTTCTTTGATTGTTTTCTGTCGGAGGGTCACCTGTCTACTATGATCCCCCCCTTACCTCTTCCATTTAATGTTTTACTTTGGAAGTCCTTCTTCATCTTGGGGAGGTTGGTGCATCTCTAAGTTCACCTCCACACCCTTTCTCTGGACTTCAGGAGGACATTCAAGAACATACACAGCAGTAGTTGCCATAAAATCACTATACTATGAATATATGGAATATGTGGTGGAGCTAACGTGTCCATCTATAGCTCACAACTTCACCAACAGGCGTCCAATCACAGAGCTTCTGACTGTGTTACGACAGAAAACTGAAAACACAAGCTGCAGCTTAGACGAGTTCACGTTGAATTCACTGGGTCTTTTTGATTGTTCCCAATAAGGAGAATGTTTGCAGATATGCTGCTTTCATCACCATAGGTGAACATTAGTCCCGCGTGGATCAGTGTCTCTGTGATTTGGCTGAAGGTTTTTGTTTCCTCCACTCTTTTCCCAGTGGAGGATTATGGAGGCAGTGATGGCATTTACAAATGAAAGTTCTGACAGCATTTTAGGTGGAAATCCAGTAGTGTCAATGGATGGTAAAGTAGAGTATTATGACTTTATCTTGAAGAGAAGTGAGTCTCTGAGGAAAGTCAGAAGAAAACCTTTAAAACAGAAACACAATGAGGAGAATCAACAACTTGTCACTTCACATGTTTACAACTCAGTGAAATAAAGAAAGTCAGGTTTTTAGGGAAACAATCTAAATACACAACAATTAGACATTATTCTTATATTCATAACACCTCTATTTATCTATTTATGGACTGTAATAATCACCTAAATAAATAAAAATCAACAGTTTTCAGTCAACTTTGATTTTATTGTCATCTTTTGGTATTTTGTAAAGAGCCCTGTGACCTGCTCAGTGTTTCTTGTTGTTGTTAAAGATCTCCAGGTTTCAGGTAAATCCCTGCTGAACCACCTCCTGCTGGGAATCAGTTCACAGACGTCCTGTAAATACTTTTACCACAGCAGCATCCAAACGATGTCAAACAACCTGCTGAACGGCTTGTGATGCCGGTAACTCCACCGTTCACTGAGGAATGTTTTTATTACTCGGAGCCACATTTCATCATTTACTGTCACTGCCAAATATTTTAACCCTGTGCTCGGCCTCACCTTTCTCTTTGACATTGTGCATCTTCCTTTTTCTTCAGAGCAGTGTTAACCGGTCGTACTTTGTCTTCAAAGCTTCAAACTCTGTGAGTGCAGCTTTTAAAAACATTTAAAACAAATGCTGAAACTTCAGGAGTACATTTACAGACATTCACACCAGTAGTAGCAATAACCGTGAAGTCACCATACAGTGTATTATACTTCAATATCAAACATTTCAGTCTAGCAATTCCACTGAAAAAGGTGAAGGTACAATCTTATGGATAGAAGAAACACTGAAGGATAGATGTGCACTACGACTCCCAGGGTGCATTTCACCAGCAGACATCCAATCACACAGCTTCAGACTGTGGAAGCTGAAGATGACAGAAAACTGAAAACAATGCAGCTTGACTTGACTTGACTTTGAAACTGGTGCTGGTTTGTTGTGGGTAGCGTGGCCCGTGGTGGTGGTGCGGTTCTGGTACCGACAGGCACCTGCAACGATGCAGCCTTCAGAGTTCTGTACGGCTCCGATTGGCTCCTTCTGCCTGGCAACAGTAGGTGATTGGTTCAAACTGGTGTCAGAAGATAAATCTGTATGATTGTTACATTATCCAGAAGACTCTGTAAGATCAAAATAACACATGAAGAATAGAAAAGAGGAAAAGCCGCAGCTTGTGGTCACTTCATGAGTGTAGTAGAGAAGCAAAGACGTGGAAGACGTACACAACATACACTGAACAAGAAGAGAAACACTGTTGTTTTTGTTCCAGTTTTTTGATGGACTGAAATCAAAGATATAAACGTTTTCTATGTACACAATAGATCTATTCCTTTCAAATTGTGTTCACTAATTTGTTTAAATCTGTGTTAAAAACTTCTGCTTTGCTGAGACATTCCGTCCACCTGACAGGCGTGGCATATCCGGACACTGATTAGACTCATCGTTATGGTGTCACTAACAAAAGGCCAATGTAAAATGTGCACTTCTATCTTGAAAAGAGACATGTTATCAGGTTCTGAACTATGGATGTCACTGATACGTAGAGGGATGAGGGAGGAGTCACAATCCAGTCAGTATCTGGTGTGACACCGTTTGCGTCTCCTTCACATGGAGTTTATGAGGTTGTGTATTGTGGCCTGTGGGATGTTGCTCCAGTCCTCTTCAGTGTTTGAATATTGGCAGGAACTGGAACACTGTCTCGTAAGCCCATCCAGGACATCCCAAACATGCTCGATGGTTTTCAGGGATCATGTCCAGATCGTCGCAGCATGAGGCCGTGCATTACCATGGGCTCATGGCGGTGGATGAACGGCACAACAATGAGCCTCAGGATCTCATCACGGTATCTCTGCACTTTCAAAACGCCATCAATAAAATGCACTGGTGTTCAGTGTCCATAGCGTATACCTGTCCATACCATAACCCCGCCGCCGCCACGGGCCCCTCTGTCAACAACATTGCCATCAGCAAAAGACTCACCCACCCGACGTCCGGTACGGCGTAAACCAGGATTCATCCGTGAAGAGAACGCGTCTCCAAGGTGCCAGACGCCATCGAAGGTTACAGCGACGAGCTGCCACATTTCAGAGTGGTGTTTTATTGTGACCAACCTAAGACATACCTGTGCAATAATGATGTGTTTGATCAGCGTCTGGATATGCCTCACCTGTCAGGTGGACGGAGTATCTCAGAAGAGCTTAACACACATCTGTAAAGTTTTACATGCTTGATTTCAGCCCATCAAAAACTGGAGAAAAAACGTGAAAAGTGTTGCATTTATATTTTTGTTCAGTGTAAATAAACGTTTTTATGAGGAAAAAATACAGTATTATTAATAAGTGTAATTCTCAATATTTAGGGACTGTGTACATGCGATTTAAAAAGTATTACACAGTTATAGCAACTCTCTCTTTGTACATATGGATTATAATCAATCAAGTTGTTTCACTTAAATTTAACAAACAGTGGAAGTCATCTTCTGTTGATCTGAACATCATTAAGATGTGATGAAGTGTTTCACACAGTCATACATGTTCTGACTGAAACTGGTCCACACTTTACTATTTTTATCTATTTTTATCCTCTTGTCTCTTTCTTAGCTTGTGTTTTTACCGCAAAGGGGGCGTGGCCGTTGAGAATACAGGACCGTGACGTACGATTGGTCTGATCTATGATTGCTCATGTGCTGATCGGCTCCACCCAATGGGCGGAGTCATGGAAATACCAAAGCCGACAGTGAGCCTCGTGTCTGTTCAGTCTCAGTCGAGCAGAGATGGGCAACAAAATCTCAATCCCACAAGGTGACGTTGGATCAGCTTATTATTGTAGCTGTTTTATTTTATTGTTGTTTGATATAATTTAAGCTCATAAATCACAATAACATATGTCTCTTTGCAGGTCCACCTCTGAGGATTGTGATGATCGGGAAAACGGGAGTTGGAAAGAGTGCAGTAGGAAACACCATTGTGAATAAAAAGGCTTTCGAGTCTCTTGAGAGTCCAGAGTCAGTGACGGCTCATTGTAAACATGCACAACTCGACGGCACCAGAGAGATCCATGTGGTGGACACACCTGGGATTCTGGACACGTCTAAAAGTGCAGAAACTGTGAAGAAAGAGATCATAAAATGCATCCAGATGTCGACTCCCGGCCCTCACGTCTTCCTGCTGGTCCTCCAGATCGGCAGGTTCACCAAAGAAGAAGAGAACTGTGTGGATGCTCTGGAGAAGCTGTTTGGACCAGAGGCATCAAAGTACATGGTGGTGTTGTTCAGCCACGGTGACAAACTACAGCAGCAGGGCACGAGCATATACGACTACCTGCGCAGCGGACATCCTAAACTAACAGAACTGTTGAACCGCTGCGGTAACCGGTACCACGTCTTCAACAACAAAGAGAAAAAGAACAGGACTCAGGTGGTTGAGCTGATCAAGAAGATTGATGACGTGGTGGCAGCAAACAGAGGAAAATACTACTCTGATGAGATGTACGAGGAGGTGGAGAAGACTCAGCAGCAGCAGGACAAACCCAGTGATGCAGCAGAGGAGAAGGAGTTTAACTTCACCATCCTCTCTGATCTGCTGCAGAGAGTCATCCAGTTTCAGTCCACGTTAGCTGCTTCTGCTCAGGCCAATGACAACAGGACGTAGACCAGGACGGTACATCTGCATTCTGATGCTTTAGAAAAAATACACAACCTTGAGTCAAGTGACATTATTGTGTTGAAAATGTATGGATCGGATAAAAGATCTGTTCATCACTGTTTAACAGCAAACAGACTTATCTCATGATGTTAGAATAACTTGACTTTCTACTTATTTTTTCTCAGTCTTGTCTCAATCTGCTTTTTTATTGTATGCTGGACTGAGGTTTTTCTATTCATGTCCTGTTTGTAATTACCTTAACTGTTTTCATGGAAACAATGGTAAAGAGGACGTTGAATAAAACCTGTTTCCACACTTTGATTGTTGGAGTTTGTAGTTTGCATCTGTTATGTTGGACAGAGGTGACTGTGCTGCAGAAATGAGTCTTAAAGCCTGGAAATGATCAGGTCACACAAAGACAGAAGAAATAAGAAATAATCAAATTACAAGTTGGAAGCGTAGTGGTGGTGACACTGGAGTCATGTTACTGTTTAGAGTTTGTTTAGAGACTTGTTTTGGTTCTTTTCTTCTTACACAAACATTTCTACCTTGAATATCATAAAAATGTTTTTCTACTTTATCTTGCTAAACAAAATGTGTAAGTGTCAGACTTTTGTTTGTCTTGGAGATCCAGAAGTTGTCGTTCATGTTCTGTCTAAAAGTTGTGTTCACGAGGTTTCTAACATGTTGATTAATAAGAAACTTCAAATAGAAATGAACGTTTTTTAACGTTTCTTCTATCTACCTTTTTAATCTTCTATCTAATTTTTTCCAGATAATATTTTGAATATTGAATATACAAACCCATTTTCATCTTTAAGTGACAGAAGGACAAACACTTTGATTGTCTTCACTGACCAAACAATATTCTGTAAATATAAAGAAATGTAGACTTGTTGTTGACAGAGACACAATGAGACTAAAAGTTTATAAGACATTGAAGTAACGCGGTTCAACTTCAGTTTATTTCTCATATATTCTAACATGACAGATTCGTCCTTGACCCTCGGTTCAAGTGAAGTCAACTCATGAAAAACACTTTGACTCAGGATGAACTGATGACATGTTGAGGTCAATGTGAATTCACAAAGCACATTTTAACTGGTTGTAACAGATCTCATGAACGTATGGTTCATGTTCCCAGAAAAACACTGTCTTTTATATTTACTTGAATTAACTTGTTAACATGTAAGAGTGGAACATAAAAGATATTGTGTTCATTTATTTTCTTTACTGATCATTTTGAGTAAAGTTGATCCTGTTAAAAGTCAGAGTTCTTAAATGAACATTTACATTTAAAACCAGTAAAAATAAAATAAAAGAATGAAAACAGGGAAATAAGCGTGGATACATTTTTGTATTAAGAGAAAGACAAAGATATTACAAGATACATATTATAACAACTGTTTAAATGTGGAATGAATGGAGTTTTACTCAGAATTCAAATGGATTCTTTAGAAACAGATTTAAGTAAACATGTTAGTTTCTATCAATCACCACAGAGAAGACAACATAAACAGAACGGTATTTGTGGTGTTTGTTTCTGTGAGCTTTGGAAAGATCTGTTGATAATATGGAATGAGCCTGAGGAGCTGCATGACTTGTTGTGGATCCTTGGAGATGTTGCTGAACACGAGGCAGCGATCGCGACACTGATGAACCATGGCCCTCAGGTCGCTGCGTCCGTTGATGTATTCTTCGAGGCTGACCGTCAGCTTCTCTTGATGTGTCAACAGGACGATGGTGCTCTCTCTGATCCTCCAGCCCATCACCTTCTCCAGCTTTTCTAACATTTCTCTCTCCCCGTCTGTGAAGCGACCCACCTGCATCACTAACAACACTGCACATCGACCTGGCTGACAGTACTTCTTACACTCCTCTATCTGGGCCTGGGCGTCTTCGAGTTGGTCATGAAAGAAGTCTGGAGTGTCGACTACTCTTATTTTAGTACCGTACGTCTTCACCATCACAGCCTCACACCTGGTGGTGACTGGCATAGACTGTAGCCTCGATTTAAACTGATGTTTGGACACTTTGAAGTACGACAGTGTGTTCAGGATGGTGTTTGCAGAAGCACTCTTTCCACTCCCTGCCTGTCCCAGCAGAACGATGTTGAAGAAGTCTGACTCTCCTGCAGAACTCGGACCTAGAAGATACGGTCACAGAAAGTATTTTAACATTTTTGATTAAACAATTTAAAAAAGATCTCAAACATTTCGTCTTTGGGTCATGACAGACAAACTTTGCAAACTTTGAAGTGAATGAAGTAGCTCTGGTGGATCAGGTCTACACATGAGGATCAGGTCTACACACGAGGATCAGGTCTACACATGAGGATCAGGTCTACACACGAGGATCAGGTCTACA
>JAPQRN010001704.1:0-11437 GCA_037367275.1 Coranthus polyacanthus | reverse complement strand
CTTCATTCTGTTACTTTAGAGTCGACTCCAGTCAAAACAACCACAATGACTCTATTTTTATCACTTCTTTTCTTTGAATCAGTTTTGGACAGTTGTTTCTTAACAGTTCTCACCTTCAACCCCTTGATGTTAGTTTTCATCGTCCTGGGAGACGACTGAGGGACTCACTACTGCCTCTAGTGGTCACATACATTCCCAGAGACACCACGTAGCTGTGAATAAACTCACTTCATATCTCTGGAAAACAATATATTGACATCTATGACATAATGTCAGAACTCTTTATTCTAAACACGCTAATAATACTTTTAGGTCATTTTTGAATATTTTAAAGTGGAAATATTACATATAGCTGCTTTAATGTTGGGGAAGCTGTTCGACTCCAGAGACCTGCATCGTCAGGTTCACGTCCTCCTCATGTGCCCTGCAACTGATTCATATCCACT
Source organism: Coranthus polyacanthus (assembly GCA_037367275.1). Taxonomy (NCBI): domain Eukaryota; kingdom Metazoa; phylum Chordata; class Actinopteri; order Kurtiformes; family Apogonidae; genus Coranthus; species Coranthus polyacanthus. The sequence continues at coordinate 10,991 of JAPQRN010001704.1, read as the reverse complement.
TCAGAGATCTGCTGGCCCACAATCAATCAATCAATCAATCAATCAATCAATCAATCAATCAATCAATCAACACACATAATTCGGGGAACATTATATATACATATACATGTATATACTGACACATGTTATCCACTGTCAGGCTTTGGTTCAGTGTAGCTGGTAAATAACGTTTTTCTGTTGGAATATTTTTGAATCTGGACAAAACTATTGGGACACATGTCCTAATCATTGAATTAATGTGTTTTATTGCAAACAGGTGAATGAAATCGAGCACAGAGCAGAAAATTCTCAGGCTCACTCTGAAACCCATGGATTTGGAAATGGATCCGAGTTCCTGATGGTGTGGTGATCAAGTGTCCTAATACTTTTGTCCATATTTGTTTCATAGGAGCTGAACGTAACCAACCCGGATCTTTAGGAGTATCAATATAATGCAGAAGTACTGAATCCGATCAAAAAAGCTGCTAACATGAAGCAGAAATCTGTTTTATTCATGAGGCCAAATGTGTTGAATTTCGTTTGATGTCCTCTGCTGCCACCTGGTGGTGAATCCAAAAACATCACACAGAGAGTTTTCTATTTCTGTGATGAACATGTTTAAATGTATTGAATTCACAGAAAATCAAATGTTTACAGAACCTGGCCATCACTGTGTATATTTTTATGGAAACTAAATGCAGTCATGTCATATTAAAAGATTCATAATATAAAGACCAAAAAACAAACATAGATGACATTGTGAAATTGTGAAGAAGAACAAATAAATATAAATATAAAAGGAAAAAATTAAATTAATCTATGAATTCTATTCTATTCATCCTAATTTGCCTTTGTTTTTTAAGAAATAACTTACAAGTTAATTAAAAAAGAATTAAACAAGAACATATATTAAAATTATTATTGACTTGTTTTTATATTATTTTAGCATTTTTATTATTTTACACTTTCACAGTTGTTTTATTTTCCGTATTTGTTTCTGTAAAGTCATCTTTTATTGATTTATTCAAAGTTATCTCAATGTTTTCCTTTTGCTTTTATTTTGTTCGTGTGACGTCGTCTCTTTTTATTCTTGTTATTGTCTTTGTATTGTTTTCATTCTCTTTTTTAAATGACTTGTTATTTTAATGTTTTCTTTCTTATTTTATATGTTGTTGTCTCACTTCTCTTCCGTCCTGTTTTAACGTCTCCTCGTCATTTCTCTTCTTTCAGATCTTCCTTCATTTAAATCTTAAACTCTGTCATGTTGTGGTTTGGCCTGATGGCGGCGCTGTTGTTCTTCTGTTACTGTGATCTGTTACTATCTCCTCTGAGTTTCATGTTTTTAGTTCTCTGTCAAAGCACTTTGTAAACTGCTGTTTTTAAAAGTGCTATATAAATAAATGATTGTTTTAATTCATAAACTACATAAAAAGTAGGCTTCGCCATAAATCCAGGAGGGTTTAATTTCTGACATACTTACATACATATATTTATATATAGTGTAGCTACATGAATATACTGTGAATCTAGAAATCTCATGATGTTTGTTATAGCTTTTCATTAATTCTACTGTATTACTAGATACAACACTAAGCTAAATTCTAAAGTGTGATACTATTATTATTATTATTATTATTATTATTAAGTTTATTGTATGTATCATTTATTATTAATTATATTATGTCTGTGTTATTATCGAATAATTTATCGTTATTATTATTATTATTATGAATAATAATAAGATTATATGAGTATTATTATTGTTAACCGTTAAAACGTTCGTTATGGGCGGTCCGTTGACGTCATCGAACTGCGACCGCGCCGTGTCAACACAAACAGAAGCTAACGGCTAACAGAGGAGCTAGTGGTGAAGTTTAGACTCCGACATTTTGCTAAGATTATTTTATTTCGTTCTAGAGACGCGGCTTCGTCTCCTGTCCTTTAGACACGGTAAGTTTCTGCCTTTTAACGCCATAAGGTCTGCGTTAAAAACGACGCTAATGTTTAGCAAACGGCTGTGTTACCGCCGCCGCTAAAACGGACAACTGTAGACTGTGTAAAGTTCATATTAACATTATATTTGGAATGTGGAGGGTTTTAATGTGAAAATACAAGCGTGAAGCTGTCGTTTATTACAGGGGCTTTGACACGTCCGCGCCTTTATCTCACGGATCATTATTACATAATGCTAATTCAGTGAGTTTCAGTTTCAGTGGATTTTACTGTTTCAAGCAGCCGCTAAACATAAAACACAAGCAGGTTTGGTCTGAATCTGCTGCAGAATCTAGCCCTTTGTCACAGATTCTGACACTTGAACCAAACTAACCTGTCAGTCCTCCTATGTTTACATGCTCTTCTTCTGTGAAACTCCTGATCGAAAACACGGACATTAAAGCTGGATTTGAACAGCTTGTAATCATTAATGAATTCACATTTCAAGAGCTAAAGTTTACGATTCTCATCATTTCACACACACACAATAACATGTGATTTTTATGATGCCACGTCTCTCGTGTGGTACAGTTCATTGTTTGGTACCAAAGTAGAATTGGAAGTTTTTACACTGATTTTTTAGTCACAAATTCATTACAATCATGTGTTTGGAGGAAAAAAATCAGTTTCCTCGACCAGTTGCTTTAAAAAGAGTAGGATTAGACAAAACTAATCAATCAAGGAGCTGTGTGTAGCCTGAAGTCTGGTTCAGAAGACCACGTTGCAGATCAGCTGACTGACTTGTGGCTGTTTTTCTTCAGATCTCCAAACCTGAATGAGGTGCAGTGCTGTCGCCACCACTACCACCGCTGCTGTGTGAGAGCTGCTGCCGTTATGGGCCAGCAGATCTCAGGTCAGGCGGTGATGAACCGTCTGCCTGAGAAGCTGGTCAAGCACGCTGGACTCGTACGGGACAGCGGATACCTGACCTACGAGGAGTTTCTGGCAAGAGTGGCCGAACTCAACGATGTGTAAGTTACCGGATGTGTGCGGAACGTCCTCAGGCTCTGAAAGACAAAGATCAGTCGACCTAAAACCACGTGTTCAACCGCTTCTTAGCTTCTTATCAGCAGATCCTGTTCCATTCATTCCACTGTGAGAAGTGAGCATCATTTACAGGTTTTGACTGATTCTTTTGCCCAAAAGTCACCAAAGTAAAAACTGGACCCATTTTCAAGATGCATATCTTCTGAACATTAAAATGACATTTCTTAGACGCACTGATTAGGAATAAATGGGCTTTGTTTGAGGCCTGTCTCTGTCTGAAGGAGGTAAAACCAGTCAATGTCTCAGCTTTTCTCAATGACAGTTTATCAGCACAGCCATTTCACATTAGGTGTGTAGTTTTAGTTTAGAAATCCTCTCATATAATCTCCAGGAGGAAAGATAGTCTGATTCAAGTCAACAAGGAAGCAGGTATCAGTTCATTCAACCTTCATTATTTAGGTGGAGGCGTCATATAATATAGAGTAAAAGATAAATAAAAGATCTTCAGAACCAGGAAACACAAATGAGATAATAACTTAAAACAATGGTGATGAATTAGTGAAATTAATAAAAAGGCAAATTTGTAAAATAATAAACTAAAACAAGAACAAGATGAAATGAAATATTTCAAATGCCCTCAGGATAAAAAAAGGAAACCAGTGTCAGATTGTTCTGTGTATTAGTCCAGGTGCACAGTGGGTAAAACTGGATTTCATGATGTGGTTTGTTCTCTGCTGAATCTGTTTCAGAACGGCCAAACTGGCAGCTGGACAACAGAAACACCTGCTGTTTGAGGTTCAGCCTGGATCTGATGCCACAGCTCTGTGGAAGGTCGCGGTCCGGATCGTCTGTACCAAGGTGAGACCGAATGATGCCCGGACGGGACCGGACAAGGCTGAACGGGACCAGACTGGGCAGGACAGGAGAATTTTAAAAAACTTCTTTCATAATCTTCTTCTTTTCTGTAGATTAACAAAGAGAACGGCATGGTGGAGGCGTCTCGCATCATGAACCTGTACCAGTTCATCCAGCTGTACAGAGACATCACCAGTCAGGCTGCAGAGGTCCTGTCAGCAGAGGGCGCCACTGAGGGCCCTTCAGCCCAGCTGCCGGCCACTGAGTCCTGCCAGGCCAGCATGTGGATGGGCAGGTACAAGAATACCGACAACAAGAGATGTTCAATGCAGACTGTGTTTGTTGTGTGTTTTAACATGACTGACGGGTGCTGGACTGTGCTTCTCAGAGTGAAGCAGCTGACTGATGAGGAGGAGTGTTGTATCTGTATGGATGGAAAGGCCGACCTCATTCTACCCTGTGCTCACAGCTTCTGCCAGAAGTGCATCGATAAATGGTGAGACTGAGCTTTTGCACAATCATCTCATCATCTCTATTTCAACTTTTAGTCACTTACAGTCCTACCAGATGCTTACGCTGTCCATTCAGGGTAAAAGTTTGTTGTGTCATGTGAATTAGTAGCAATATTGTATTAGTATCATGACCATATTTACTCTCAGCAATGTTTGAAAAATTATACTCAGCAAAAAATGTCTGTGATGGATCATACATGTAGAGGAGAGTATGGGCTGTTAATCCATCACAGAGAACTGGACGTAACATACTGACCTCATCTCCATGGTTACAGCTGTGACTGTAACCTTGCTCTGCGGTCCTATCGGTCAGCATCACAGCAGCGTCTGAACCTGTCGTGGGAATTTTAAACACGTAGACTTCCAGTCAGGACGTCTTGAAGCGTCTCAGATGTGATGTTGGTTGTCGTCCACTGTGTCACCGATCGACGGACGCCCCTTTGTTGTTTCCGTCACGAACCAACATCAGCTGGATCAGGCTGGATTCGAGCTCATTCCAACCGCTCTGACCGCGGCTTAATCCAGTAAAACCTCTGTAACAATAATATGTCAAGAAGCTAATTTTTAAAGAAAATTAGCTGTCGTAAACCGACTAACGTAAACCCTGGTTCAGTTCAACACACGTTTCAATAAGATACAGCGACTCTAAATGTTTTTGAGCAGGACATTAATCACTGATGTCGTGTGTTTGTGCAGGAGCGGCCAGAGCCGAAACTGTCCAATATGTCGCCTGCAAGTGACCGCTGCCAATGAATCGTGGGTAATATCCGACTTTCCCACGGAGGACGACATCGCCGGATACATCCTGAACCTGGCTGACGAGGCGGGTCACCCCCACAGGCCTTAAACGGGAAACGCAACGAGCCACTCATATGACGAGGAAAACCATCCCAAACAAGTAGACTTTATGCTCACATGTCACCGCAGAGACGTCTGGAAGCTGTTTAAAACTCCCACAATGCACCCTGTCCAGCCTGTCTCTGAACCCCTGTGTTGTACATGTGGTGCATTATGGGAACTCTGTGTGATTGTCTAAGTGGTGATTCAGTATTTGTAAAAGTTGTAATAAGATGTTTAAATGAAACCTAGAAAAACAGAAGTAATGTGACCAGGTGGATTCACGAGGTTTGGACTAAAACATGCACTTTATAACAGAACTACTGATTGAAGATAAAGGTCCAGTCTGCTCGTCTTCTGTACTTTAGTGACTGTCATAATAATGTCATAATGTCTCTTCTGGGCCGATAAGGACAGTTTGACCCATGTTGTTTTCTCTTTACTTTGTTTTCGTTGTTATTTGTCCCCCTTTTGTTCAGGGAAACAAAGAAATATTCATATATAAAAACATTCTAACTGAGCAGTTTTAAAGTCTTTCTGCAATATCTACAACTTTAATATTTAAAGAAAAAACTCCAACATTAAAGAAACTCACAATCATATATTCTAAAGATTACAAAGAAGATTAGAAGTGGAAAAAACTATGGGTACATTTTGTAGATGAATTCACTGCTGCTGTTTCTGTTCAGAGGATTTAACGACAATAATTAAAGCACAGAAAATGAGCGGACTGGTCCTTTAAAGGCCTCACATGTCAATATTAACGGGACAGATGCTCAGACTGGTTTCTGTCTTTAAAGAACAAATCACACCACGCATCCGCTTTGAGACACATTTACTGCTCAAACTGTAAAACCAGATTGTTTTTCGCTCAGTAAAGTGTGTCGTCGAGTAACATCATCCTTTAAAAACCGTTTGACTCCCACGTGACGCCTGTTTAGACACTGATTCCAGATCAGTTTTGATGGTTTCACTAACTCAGTTTGCTGTGACTGTCAGAAATAACCACTGTTCATCTTCGGACTTTTTTAATATTCCATGAATTCAATCTGATTGCTGTAGTTTTTGCTTCTTATCGGCAGCTTTTTCATTTACAGTTTTGGAGAAATACAGTGGCGATCAAAATGAGAGAACAACGTACCATTTCCTAAATTTCAAGGTCACTGGTCAGTCTTATTTGAATTGATCAAAACAGGAGTAAAAGAGCAGTTTTTTAAGCATATTTTATGAGTTACATATTTTCTGAAGCACAGTATGAAAACCTTTAATGAGATATTTGAAAAAGAACACTGATCAAAATTAGACACTTTCAGATATCTCCCAGTTATTGGTGTTAATCTGGCACCTAGTGCTAATTTCCTCAATTATCTGACAAACCCTATTTAACTGGCAGCCTAACTTTCCAGTTTTCACTGACTTTGCAAGATGGTGAGCCGTTCTAAAGTGACTGAAACCCTCCGGCAGCAGGTTGTCCAGATGAAGGCCAAAGGGATGACCCTTTCAGCCATAGCAAGAGAAATTAGTCCTTCCAAATCTGTGATTTCTAGAATATTGCATCTGTACAACATCACAAACTCATTCAAGTCCCCCAAGAAGGCTCGTCGTCCATGAAAGACAAATGCAAGAGAGTACAGTCTCACTGGGCAATCGGTTCGACACTGCAGCTGGAATTGCTCGCCAGTTCAGCACTGAACAGAGTAAGGGTCAGTCTCGTCATACAGTGTCTCAACGTTTAACAGAATTTGGACTGAAAGCAGACTGTGCAGTGACCAAACCTCTGGTCCATGATCAAAATTAGAGAACGGCAATGACTGTAGCACGGAAAAAAATTCTAAAGGTTGCAACAGTCAACAATTAGTAGGAAGTGTACAGGGCCTTGCTTTGAACTGGTCCAAAGTTCACTTCAACTTTCATCACTAAAGTGAACTTTACTGTTTAGTCACATTTGAGTGAACACAAATGTTTATCAAAACGTTCTTCGACAACATGCGGTTCCTTCCCTGCGTTCATCACCCAATCAGCCAGCAATTTTCATGCAGGACAATGCCCCCCGTCACACAGCAAAGCGGGTAAAGCAGTTCCTTGAAGCTGAAAATATTGAAGTAATGAAATGGATAGCCCAGAGTCCTGATCTAAACCAATAGAAAACCTCTGGAAAATCCTGGAGAAATCCACTACAGTCACCGAACTGTGGAAGAAGACTGGACTAAAATCAGAGCAGTGTGAGAGACTAGTGATGTCCTGTGGCTGCAGATATGTTGAAGTCATTCAAAGCAAGGCCCTCTACACTTCCTACTAATTGTTGACTGTTGCAACCTTTAGAATTTTTTTCCATGCTACAGTCATTGCTGTTCTCTAATTTTGATCATTGTGTTTTCTTCAAAATAAACGTTTTTTGTTGAAGTACCTAGGTTATTTTCACACTGTTCTAGTTGCATGTTACAGCCACAACAAAAATTCCTTCAAATTTTGAGCAATGAAGATTACATTATTTCCGAAGAACCCAAGTATTCATAAATTGTTCTCTAATTTTGATCGCCACTGTAAGTTCAGTAGAATTTAAAACACATTAAAGGTATTTCATTGTAGTATTTCTGGTCTGGTTTTCATATCACGTGAACGATGACGATGTCATGCTGTGGGCACGTTTGGGATTTAGTCTTGAAATGTGAATCGGTCGATTAACCTAATTTGAGGTACTTTCAGTTTTTCAGACAGCTTTATTCTTCTACTCCACCACATCTTCAAGTAAGTTTCATACTTCTCTGCATTTTGTGGATCTTCATTTGTCTTTGAACATGATTTCTTTGACAAACGGTGCAGCTGAAAGGTTTCTCTCCTGTGTGGACTCTGATGTGAGTGTGTAGGCTTGACGTCTGAGTAAATGATGCATCACATACTTCACATTCAAATGGTTTCTCTCCTGTGTGGATTCTCGTGTGTCTTCAAACATGACCTCAGACTAAATGGTTTTACCTTCCACATCTCTTACAGTGACATCATTACTTCTAATGTTACTGGGTTTCTCAGTGACTTTTGGTTCAACTACATATGAAGTGTGACGTGTCATTTTTTTCTTCTGAGACGATGTTGTCTCTTGTACGGAAGAACCAGAAGGTCTTCAGTCTGTGTTTCTAAATGGCTATGTGGATGGAAGCTACTGCCTGGTTCTGGTCCTCCACAGTCCTCTCCATCTGGTTCTGGTTCTCGTTGATAAAGGTGTGAGGACTGAGCTTTCGCTTCATCATTTTCACTCTTCACAGGGACAAGAGAGAGCAGGGTAATCCCTCGGTAGTTGGAGCAATCGGCCTCCTCTCCCTTGTTCTTATATAGGGTGATCACGATTGCGTCCCGAAGATCTTGTGGTAGCCTTCCCTGCTCCCAGCAACAAGTGAAGAGTTTGTGGAGATGGGAGTGCAGTGCTGGACCCCCATATTTCCATATCTCTGGTGGAATCCCATCAATTCCTGCAGCCTTGCCCCTCTTCAGTTGTTCTATCGCCATGGTTGTCTCCTGGAGGATTGGCGTGTTATCCAGTTCTGTTTTCGATGGTTGCTGTGGGATTCAGAGTATCAAAGTTGTCTTTCTCTACTGGGTCCGCCAGGAGAGTCGGAGCATACACACTGAAAAGTGTGATGTTCTGCTTGTTTAGAAGTGAAAGACGCAGAGACATGATGCGATCAGAGTGAGCTTGTGGCAGGCTGTTGATTTTGGAGACAGTTGAGTCTTTTATCATAAAGCCTACGCCTGAGAGGAGTCTCTCTGTTGCTGGTTTGCCTGACCAGTAAAGGGTGTATCCTGCACCATGTTCTCTTAGGCTACCTTCCTCCTGGAGGCAGATTTCGCTGAGAGCTGCAATGTCAATGTTCAATCTAAACAGTTCATGAGCAATTAAAGCAGAATGCTGTTCTGGATGTCCGGTGACTTTTATTTCCAACATGGTTCTGATGTTCCAACATGCCAATTTCAATCCCTTCTTACCCTTTGAGGTGGGTAGAGACCTTGCTTTCTTCTGTGTTGATCGACCACAATAAGGATGCCTGTTGACCGCGGTTAGCCAACTGGGGGTTTATGAAGACAAGCTTTGGTTAGGCCACCTTTTCTAGGCCCCTCTCCATGTGGAGCACGCAGTGCTGTCCCTAAAGAAGGCTGTTTGGTCATTCAGGGTGCTGCCGAATGATGTCATTGTCTCCATGTTGACAACAGACGATCCATACTCCTGAACCGCCTGCATGCGGGAGTGGAACTGCGGCTTCCGGTGTCATCTTCCACCTACTGTTTACACCCTTTTCCCGTGGATGTGGACTTGCCCTCCGGCCTGCGCTGTGGAGTTTTAAGTTGAAGCTCGGTGTGCCCACTGCCAGCCCCACCCTTTAAACCCAGGGTTCATCTGACTTGGCCCAACAGGTTGGGACGGAGGCAACGAGGTCCTTGATTCATAGGTTTTATATCGGACTTTACCTTGTCCTAGGTGGATTGCCTGTCAGGGCGAATGAGTTCCATCTACCTGGGTGCTATTTGCCCATAGCTGGGGGGTCTGGTTCATGGGCATCAGGGCAGTGGGCCATGCGTGCCGCAAGTCCTTGTACGGACTGTAAAGCCCTTTGAGGCAAATCTTGATTTGTGATATTGGGCTATATAAATAAAATTGAATTGAATTGAACTGAAGTCTAGGGGCCAGACCTCCTCTGAGTTCCCTGCCGTTTAGCCTGGGGCCTTGCGATGCCCAGTTACCATCTGTAGCCACATGGAGGCACTGCATAGAACTTGCTGTGGAGAGACTATGCACTGGGAGGAGAGTTACGCAGAGGTGGCGAGCACACAGACGTTTAGCCTACACACTAGACGCATCACGCAGCCATTTACAGACAAAATGTAAAGTAACATTAAACTAACTGCTGTGGAGGCACTGAACACTAATTAACATAATAAACAGAGAAATGCTATTTAATAGATTGATGAATAAAAACTCTTGAACAAATATTCACAGCACATATACACACACACAATTAAAATAAATTGAATTAAATGAAAAATGTCATCAGAAATAATGAAAAAATACAACTTAAACAATATAAAGGCAATAATAAAAGTAAATGATTTAATTTAAAATGCATATTAAAATAGAAAAACAAACATAATGACAGAACATTGCACATATTTATATGTCAAAGTGCATATTTACTGTAATAAAGTATTCAGACGTGATCTGAAGGCTCCAGGTGTGATACCTGAGTCTGCTGTGACCTTTGGCCCTGTCTCTGTTTTATTATATATACTGTATTATTACTGTATTAATAGCAGAGATGAATCAGTAGAAACAGAAGAAATGATTGACTTTCATCTCATGTTGTTTAACCTCTTGCGTCTCTATTTTCAGTGTAGGTTAATGTGAGCCATGACCCTTCATTCAGTGTTTGTCCACTTTCATGTGAGAAATATGTCCATGTGATTCAAAACACAACGACAACATGAAGTAACTTGTGGTTTCTGTAAACACTCAAATCATAGGAGTCAAAGGTAAAATGTTCCTAGTTTGTCCTCTGGGTGTCACTAGTGCATTACTCTTGGGGTTCAGGTGTACATGTAGGTGGGGTCTCTAATGACAGCAGGTGTCTGCACCTGGAAGCACGAAGGGCTTTTGACGCTGTGGCGCAGAGAGCTGCCCGGTGACAGGTACCGGCACCGGTTAGAACTCTGTTGAACTCTGTGTCAATCCTTCTCCTGTAAAACAAACACTGTGACTTCGAAGGCGGTGGAGATGATGTTGAAGGACGAGGAGAGCAGCTGGAAGCGTCTGGAGGGTCTGCAGACCTCCATGGAGACAAG
>JAPQRN010001702.1:0-11440 GCA_037367275.1 Coranthus polyacanthus | reverse complement strand
GAGCCATCGACAAGGTTGTCTAATTGTGATGCTGTAAAGTTAAGGTTTGAATAACTGTCCAACATTGTATTGGCATATGGCTTAGAAGTAAATGATAAAGGAACCATTTCTTTAAATTTGGAAATTGCTTTATCAGATAAACATCTGATAACATCATATCACTTCAGTTTGTCTGGGGAGCAAGTCCCAACTGTAGCAGCTTCCCACTGCGGCATTTAAACAGCCCTTTGCTGTGGAATCAGACAGGGCTAAAGTTATTACTACATCTATCAGGATGTTTAGTGCTGCAGACATGAGGCCATATTCAGTTGTGGAAAACAGAGGGATTAAAATTATGGTGAAAGGGCTTGAATCCCCTTGCACATCCACTTTAGTATGAAGACTGTCCCAAATCTTTACGAACAGGAAAAAATCCAAGGTGGTTTCCTTCCTAATCAAGCACAACAGCCACTCATTTACTTAAAGGATAACTTCACCGATTTTACAACTTGATCTCTATCAATGCAAATTTGATGTACAGTGTGAACAGTTTTTTTCAGTGTCCTCTGTGTCTCTGGTTCTGAGGTCCAAAAATGTCTTACTTCCACCACCAATGATGCAATTTGGCACTATTGGTTCTAAAGGTTTCCAACAGCGAAAGTGGAATCTGCACACGATGTTATGGATGAGGATACCTTTTACAGTGTATTGGCTGACTCCAATAGTCAGCCAGGGTATCAACAGTGTTTTCAGAAAAGAGAATCTAGCACAGTGTTGCTTAAATAAAGTGACGTGCGCAAAATAAAATGCTCACCCGTGTGCTTGAAGAGACCCATGTGTTCAAAGTCCTTCAGAAGACGTCTTGGACCAGAGCACACAAGTCTTCATGAGCAGGGGAGCTTGCCTCAAACCACTTCTTCTTCTTCCTGGCCTGCTCAGTGGTTCATGCATGCAATGCTGCTGTTCTCCATTTTCATCAGTGCAGCTGTGGACATCCAAAATATGGTGTAGTATTGATACCATCGGTGCTTCATTTCCTATAAAAGAAAACTTAACATTTAGGTTGCCAAAAGATTATTTGGCCATTTGGAGTCCATTCAGGCTCTATGGAGAATTATTATTATGATTATTATTATTACAATTACAATAATAATACAATTTTAATTCAGAACAGTTGGATAAAATAAAATATTTAGAGTCATGTTTCTGTGAACATAACTTCACTAACCCTTTGTTGTATGCCACAAGTCAAACTGATGTGTGATTTCAGGATACGTCTCCTTCATAATCTTTCTGATGGATGGAGAGCGGTCTTTTTCTGTTAATATGGCATGCACTGAGGGTTTTGCTGGTTCAATTGATTACAATTACCATCAACAATGACTGGAAATCCATATGAATAGTGAGGAATTTTCCCTTTAAACACCAAGCTAGAAATGCTCCAGCTACTGATCCACAAGCTCAGACAAGATACTCAAACCCTTCAAAACAACACTGTTGAGAACAGAGACAGAGTCCCTTTGAAAACTAGGATTCTACAATCCACGACCCCATGTGAGGAAGACAGCACCATCACTAGAGATATCAGGGCTGCCATTAGACAGGTCCTGAACTCCAGACACACTGGCCCCCCTACAGGACTACCTTCATAGATCTACAGCATTAGATCCAAGGTTCAAGTCCCTGTCTCACCTAGATCCTGTCCTATACCAGAGAACATAGTGATCTCACCACTGAAGATGTAATAAAAAATTATATTTAATAATATAAATAAGATAATATGATACAGTCTAGTATAGAATCTCCCATCTTTGATTTCGATTAATAATAGCTTTTATAAAATGTCATTGCCACAATTATAGTTTTAAGAAATGTGAAAGAAAAATAGTTATAGAAAAATAGTTTTTTTCTGCAGTGTCAATACACGGAGCCAACACTGACAGAGGCATCTCCTCCACAAAGAAGTCAGCCGTGCAGGAGATTCTTGAGGAGACTTTTGTGATCCAGGACACAGGCAACATGTCTGCCAATGCCACTGAAGATGAGGTGGCATCTTACAAGGCAGCAGGCGGCTTTACCAGGTGATCCACATGGATGTGATCAACTGGTATTGTGGAGAAAGCTAGGAATGTAAGGCCATGTCCTCAAGGAACCGGTCTATTTCTTTTTCATTCTAAAAAAGTTTTCCATAAACACGGAATCATCTCAAGAAATGTGTGTCCACAAAAAAAAAACTGAAAAATCTGTAGTATATATGCCAGGCCTGTAAGTGGCACTGTAACACTGCCACAGAAATACATGAAAAACAGAGAATAAGACATGGAGCATGTGCATAAAACTTGCATGTAAAACACACACAAACAAGAAAATGGCGGAAAACACAAATCTAGTAGTAGTAGAGGAGCAGAAGATTTTTCTGTAAAAGCCATATCACACTCAGTAGCTTCTGCAACATGAACGCAACACTGTAATCCACCATTGTTGTTGTTGTTGTTGGCAGGGTTACCGCATGCAGGCAAGGGAGAGGTGGGGCTATGGCGTCATCGGTTCAGGAAAGATGCATATGGGTTGTAAACATGGAAATGGAATGGTGGCATCTTCAGATTTGTTCACTCTGGACCAGGTTTAAAAAATTTGCATATTCAGGCTCACAAAACGTTGGTTCTGTGTAGACTAAACGTCCATACGATAAAAAACCTTTGTGGATACACCTAAACTCGTCTCCGTGTGGACACGACCTACATTGTCATAGTCTGCTCTGCTGTGGTCTCTCCTTCACTCCTGGTGCACCACACCCCCTCATCAGTTACACTCTACTCACCTGCATGCTCAGCTGCAGCTCATCCCCAATTAAGCCAGCATAAAAACCTCTGCCTCACACTCACCCATGCATACAAGACCCTCCAGTGCTAACCTCTGGACTATTAACCTATTACCAACTCGGCCTACTTCTGATCACCTGGCTTCATTTGTTCTCTGGGGAACGCATCGGCCTTCTGGCTCTGGTCATTCTGTGGTTGCTTGGCATTTCCCAGCAACGTTGCTCTGGTGTGAGTGAAGTTTCCTTCTCTGTGCTTACCCGTGGCACCAGCTTCTCCTTCGCTCCAGTGTGAGCTTCTATTCCTTTCTTCTCTGTCAGTTCTTCTGCTCCTTGACTGGCCTTGAATCCCTCTCACCTGCTCCTCATCAGCTCCTCCACTGTTTCTGTCTGCTCCCCTCATTGTAAGGACTCAAGACTGACTCAGCCCCAGGTTACACATTTTGTTGTGCTCTGCCCATGGTCATCCTAGCCCGGTCTCCAGTGTCTAAATTAAGGTCATTATAGTCACCATTCCTGCATCCTGTGTCTACTCGTGGGTTCTTGGCTCTTCAGGGTGTACCCCGCCTTTGCGGACATGGGCATGTCACCAGTTCATCGCAGGGCTGACATATAGGACAAACAACCATTCACTCTCCCCTTCACACCTATGGGCAATTTTAGAGTAACCAATTAACCTGTTAAGGTGCATGTTTTTGGACTGTAGGAGGAAGCCGGAGTACCCGGAGAGAACCCACGCAGACACGGGGAGAACATGCAAACTCCACACAGAGAGGCGGCCAGTCTTGGTGTGAGGCGACAATGTGAGGCGACAATGCTAACCACTGCACCACCGTGCCGCTGTGTTTGTTTTTATTTTTTTGTTGAGAAACAACAGAAAAGTAAGGAATGGATAGGAAACAGAAAAAAGGCAATGACAGAAATGTTAGAAAAATGTTTCTATTTGAAGGGAAGGACTGCAGCAGTGAAGATGTATTGAGTTTCCTAAAGATTCATATGCCACAGCAGAAGACAAAGACATGAATAAATGAAGTTTATTTTAGAGGCTGATACTCTAAAAGTACTGTCAAGTACTGTGTCTGACCCTTTAGCAGAGAATCACTGCATGAGGTCAGAGTTCATCTGGTTAATGTTTAGCTCACACACTGACAACATCAACGCACAAAGGTCACACTCAGACAAAAGGAAAGAGCAGCGACATAGGATTTACCATGGTGGCCATCACAGAGTTTCACAGTAAGTCTGTTGTGTCATTTGTTCTGAAAACATATTTTGTACTGCTGCTGCCTTTTAAAAACATATAGTCAGAACCACAGCCTTTTCTATCTGGAGACAGTAAAATACATAAAAACACTCTGATATGTGAATCCATTCATAACTCCAGTGGTGGAATGTAACTCCATATTTACTTGAGTACAAATCTGAAATATGCTTTAGAGAGAAATATTTTCACCAATAGTACACAAAGTATCTCAAACTGATGTCAAACTACAACATTAATAAGCTCTTACACATATTTATTAGTGATAAAAACAATAATACAATCTATAATAAAACATAATACACTGAAAAGAGTAATTTTCCAGAATAAGTAGGTGCCACTGTTACTTTTGAAACTTTAAATTACATTGCACTGAAGTCACATTTTGAATTCAGGGCTTTTATTTTGAGTATTTGTACACTGTGGTATGTCTACTTTTACTGCAGTAAAGGATATGAGTTCTTTTTCTACCTCTGTCTGATTCAAATTGAAGTGTGTTCTTTTCTGCTTCACTGGTCTGTTCGTCTCAGATGCTGTCATTTCGTGCTTTGATGGTAGATGAGTCATTAAGTTGTTAAAACATCAATGTTACAACAGTTCTTTACAAAAAAACTTGAGAGGTGTTTTCTACTGTAACCTTTATTATCCTGGGTGTTTTTCAGTGAAAACAGCTGTATTCTCTGCTTTACCTAAGTTTTTAAAGCACATGGATAGATGAGAGGTTCAAAAGGTATTTTAGAACATTAATTATTTTTAACTGTGGGTGGTGGTCTCAGTCTTTGCCAGTTAATGAGTTTTTGTACATTTGGGTCCAGAGGAGACACCAAATTCTCTTTTGGGTTTTAAGCTGAAAAAGTCTGAGAACCCCTGAACTACAGAGATTACACATAACACACATACCATGTATAAAGCCATTAATTTGCATTCTTCTTTCTGCTGCTGGTTATATCCTCCTCCATCTCCTTATGGAGATGGTGTAGATGTTACAGATTGAGAAAGTTTGTTAAATCCAACCACATGTCTACACTGAAGACTGATTTCCTACGCTCAGGTCACTGATTAAAACTTGGCTGTAATCCCGCTGTACGTTTGTCTTTCCAGAGATCGGCATTGGTCTGATGGGATTTGGTTTGTTCTTCCTCCTCTTCGGAGTGCTGCTGTACTTTGACTCAGTTCTACTGGCCTTTGGGAATGTGAGTAATGATACATACAACACACATCACACACATCATGGGCTCATAACACATTCAAATGCAGTGACGTAAAGTACATATAGTTTTATTTGAACTGTGTGTTTACTCATATATAAATTATTGTCCAGAATGAGAGACATCACAGTGGCTCCATCCTCTTCTTATATACAGTCTGAGATCGACTGATACAAGTGAAACTGCAGGACTCTGTGTTAACGCCACCCTTCTTCTCAAAGAACATCTCAGCTTTATCATAAGTGATTTCAGGAGGACAACACAGTTCAGTGTTATATATCCACTTCTGTCACTTCTAATCGTCTTTCTTATAGATCCTCTTTTTGTCTGGATTGACATTCATCATCGGTTTCAGGAGGACAGCCCACTTCTTCTTCCAGAGGCACAAGTTTCGAGGGTCTTTGTTCTTTCTAGGAGGTGTGTCGCTGGTGCTGTGCCATTGGCCAGTCATCGGTATGCTGGTGGAAAGTTACGGCTTTGTGCTTTTATTCAGGTGAATTCATTACAGCTGTTTCTGAAGCTACGTTCACATTGTCAGCCTCAGTGCTCAATGCTCAGATCTGATTTTTTTTTAGACTAGATGAAATACGTGACACAAATAACACACAGGAATACGTTACACATACCAGTATATACAATTTGTCAGCAGTGGAAGTATGTTTGATGAATTTAAAAACCAAATTGTTTAAATGCCAAGCAAAAACATATATATACATATATAAAGTTAGAGAAAATGTATGAATTATAGAGTCAGTGGTTACTGAGGTGAGTAACCTTTAGCAGATTTTTCAGTTTAACTTTAAAGCTGCTGATGGAAGTACAGCTCTTAATGTTAATGTTTTGTGGCATTCACAAAGAAAGCTGATTGTCCAAAGGCAGAGTGACAGATGGGAACAGTACAGTCTGTTATGGAAGACAGTCTTGTAGATTTTACGGAAGTTTCCGAGCGAAAATAAACAAAATTAAGTAAAGGTCAAACCATTTAAAATTGTATATAAAACACACACATTTGAATAAAGTCTAAAATTGTCAAAGCTCAGAAAGTGATATTTTTATTATTATTTTCACATTTTTAAATTCACTCAAGGAGATAAAATCTCCAGTATCCTACTGTGATGATACTGCATTGGCTTTTTGTCCAGTACTTTTAAGATTTGATTGTACAAGGATTCTAGTGGTTTAATCATACAGTATTGAAGTTCTATAAAATGCAGTAGGGTTAGGGTAGTAGTTTAAGCCTATTTTTTACACAAGCCACTCTCATTTCATCATTGTAACATAACACATTTTAAATAAGGCATTGCATGGGCTTGCCCCGCCTCCTTTAAACAAATTTATCAAACAGAGGTCTCACATTGGCACCAGAGCCACCACTACTCTAGAGAAGACTGTGATGAGCCACACAGATGCACCACATGTGGACTAACTGTGTTGTCAGTCAAGGGAAGTATATCTGCTTTTCCCAACTCTAAACTGTCATTATATCTGCCTTTAAAATACACCCGTCGACCTCTACTTATGATGCTCTCCTGTTACCACATGACTTTAACTGAGACATATTGAGATGTGTGCTTTTCCTTTTTTACTTACCACTGCTGTTTGTCTCTGCAGGTCCTTTTTCCCTATGGCTCTGGGATTTGTGCTGTCAGCTGTTAATATCCCATTCCTCAATGCAGTAAGTTTGTGTTGTTCTTTGACTGAGTAGATTAACGTGAAAGAGGCTTTTGTTTAAATTCCTGCAGGGATTTGACAGGCTGTTGCTTTCAGTGAATTCTCCTGTCTCTTTCAGTTTTCCTCAAGCAGCTCCTCCATGGTCTGAGCAGAGGATGTTGAAAGTCGTCCTGAAGGAAATGTGGGATCCCTTTGCCTTTTAATTTATTTTTACACTGCGTTGTATTTTGTGCCATATGAGGTTATAATTAGTTGTTAAAATTTAAAAGCACTGCTTTGGTTTCTCATCTTTTACAAATCTAAACCAGTTCTTTTTTAATACTCATGTCTAGGTTGTTGTATGTTATTTTAAAATTAAAAATAAGGTATTTAACCACACAGCCTAACAGTATCAGAGAGTGTTTTAGTAGTAGTGTCTTTCTCCTCATTCAGCTATATGAACCTGTATAAATACATGGAGAAACTTGCAGATTCGTCCATACAGATTTGAGTCCACTTGTCCCAGTAGAGGTATGCTACAATGAACCATTTCTCTCCTGGGAACATCATGGGAGATTCTGGAATGATGTGTTAGACAGCACTTTCCATCATCAAAACACCAGATGAGGGAACATGTTTGGTTAGAATGGTGTTCAAACTCCAGTAGAGTTCACAAACTGTGAAATCAATGCCAAGGACTGATGAAGCTGTTCTGGAGGCACAAGGTGGAATGACACCTTACTAAAACACACTGTGGGTCAGATCCACAAAAGGACTGTGCAGGTTTTGCAGCTGCTACACTGGTGTATCCTAAATACCTCATCCTAGATACATTCAGTGACAATGGACAATGTTATTTTAAGATTCAGACATTAATTGAACATTACAGACCGGCATGGGGTATTAATTGGTGTACATTATTTTTAATTATGTGGGTTATTATTTCAGTAGATTGTGTTACTGTATAGACATGAGAGAGTAGAGAAGCAAAGGAAGCAAAATACATTAAAGTTGGTTTGTGATTGTGGAGAGTTCTATGTGTGAATCTCTGCTCATTTCAGACACGTTGCTGTTTTTGTTTTGGCCCACTCTGCCACAGGCAAATTGCAAAACTTTATTGGTGCGTTTGCAGCAAAAACTTCTGTGACAATGTCCTTGACTATGTGGGGGAAATTGTGGCACAATTTACAGCTCTATTAGTTGGTGCAATCCATTCTTTGTGGATTTGTCCCTTTTGTCATTTTGTTACCTGTAGCTTTTAAGGGACAGCACAGTATTCACTACATATGAAGGAGACAGGATCATCAATCATCTGTTTTAATCAAACAGATTGTAGCATATGTTTATCTGTAGAAATAAAGAAAATGAAACACTGGTACTTGTATATACGATCTACTACAAATTAATCATGATAAACTAAGACATAGATGTGATGAACTGAGTATGAGAACACAGAACACACAAGGACACAAGTAGTCTATATACATGATTTTCTGTCAGACATATAAACAACCAGATACAACCAGCTTTATTTGCATGCAGTGGTAAACAGTTGGTTTTCTGTCCTCTAATATAAATATATTGCTAATCTAATATATTGCTGCCTCGAGAGTAGAAGTCCTGGTGTCAACAATGTTCATCATCTGCCTGCTTGGAGCTGGTCAACTGATTGTATTCATAATCCATTTGTTTGGTGAAAGCATGTACACTAAACCTCCCTGAAGTCATTGCTATCCTTTTATTTGTTCAACATGTTTCATCTGTAAGTTGTAGAGTCATGATAAGCATTAGAAAACATGTTCCAGACGGTTGTAAAGGTATAATCAAACCTCCATACTGACTATGGATCAGTACCTCTTACCACTCTCTTCAGGAATTACAAATCTTTAAGTGAACTTAAGTTTACAACTTTGCCTGACATTGCTGCTCGACTTCACTAACAGATAAAAGTCTATGCATCTGGTATTAATTCATGCACAGCATCTGTGGTTTAAAGTCCATCAGAAACAATTGTTTGTAGTTGCTTCTGCATGTGTACGGAGATATTTCACAATTGTTGCCTAAAGCTAACCAATTTGTTTTTGTGCTGAAACCTAACCATGATTTTTTTCTGACCCCCAACAACAATCATCATGTCACATTGCAATTTCAGGATCTTTTCCTAAACCTACCTTGTTTTTGTGTCCAAACCATTACCAAACCTTAACCATGGCACTTAAAGCAAATGTTATTTTATATATTTTAACATTCTGTGTCACTTCTCATGATGCTATGTGTCATATGAGAAGGTAAGGACCAATCAAGGGTTCAGGACCCCGTGTCCAAAGTGAAAGCCAATGCTTTTGTACGTTAAAGTGTAATGCCACTGACGGCCACTAGATGCTGCTCTGAAAATCCCTGGCTTCCATAGACTTACATGGAACTTCCCTCTAAAAATACTAAGACAATAAGTTTTTTTCCAGGAGTCATTCTGGTCTCATTGGATTTATTTGGACCCTCTAATAAGGGTCCATGTTTAAATTATTAGTACATTAATAACATTTTAGGGTGAATTATTTTATTGAATAAAGCATCTTTTTCCTCACTAACAGCTGGACTGTAGTTGTTAACAAGTTGCAGTTCAGGTTGGAGGACTTGGAACAACCTGTGTTATGTTTAGTTGTTCACTTTACTTGTACATTCATGCTTCGTTATGTGTGAAATATCACTCAGAGTAAAAAAGCTCAGTCTATCTTTGACAAACAGAAATAGAAGCAGAAACACCTGTACAGCTTAAAAAACAGCAAAGCTCTGCCTGGTAAATAAAAAAGCACTTATGTTACATTTATTACACAGCTTTGTTGAATTCACGATTCTCATTGGTCAATGACAGCATCTGTGTCTTGATAACAGACTATTATTAACAGACTATGCTTTATGCACTTCCAACTGCAAAATCTAAGAGGTATTTTATTTACTGGAAGCAATTAAATCACTTTAGTATCAATCCTTTTAATATCAATGTTTTTGGAATAAATGATTGATTTCTTTAGTAAACAGCTGTGTAATAAGCAGCATAATGTAGAGTGAGCAGGTCATTACTCCTTCTGATCCTGACCATCTCATATATTATCCCTGAAGTACCTCAACTTCTATCATCATTTTGTTTGTTTGTGTTTCTCTTCTGCACTGACCACACCCACAGCTACTTTGGTCTGTGTCTCTTGGGTTTGATGATTACGTGAGTGTATGTAATTTCATCATCCTCTTCTCTGTCATGATTCCTCTCAGAGTCCTCCTGAACTCTTCCTCTGCTCGGGTACTGAGCTGCTTCTCTAGGTTTCACGATGACGTAATCACTTTTTTCTTTGTTGATGTTTGGTGAAGTGTTTTGTGGGACAGGGAGCTCCTCAAACTGAGAAAAGAAGTGAAAAGCAGCAAAAAATAGAAAATCACTGTACAATCCAAGTACAATCACTTTTAAATGACTTTTCCAGTCTAAAACTAATTGGCTCTAAAAGTGTCCTAAACTCTGATGAATTTGTCTATGGTTTGTTTATGTCATGTCTGGACAGTGAGGAGTTTTTAAAATGTGAACCAGAGGAACAGAGGATGCCGGACATAGACCTAGAGGAACAGAAGACACTGGACGTAGACCCAGAGGAATGGAAGACGCTGGACGCAGACCTAGAGGAACAGAAGATGCTGGACGTCGACCTAGAGGAACAGAAAATGCCGGATGTAGACCTAGAGGAACGGAAGACACCGGACATAGACCTAGAGGAACAGAAGAAGCCGGATGTAGACCTAGAGGAATGGAAGACACTGGATGTAGACCTAGAAGAATGGAAGATGCTGGATGCAGACGTAAAGGAACAGAAGATGCTGGACGTAGACCTAGAGGAACAAAAGACACCAGATGTAGACGTAAAGGAACAGAAAACACTGGACGTAGACCTAGAGGAACAGAAGACGCTGGATGTAGACCTAAAGCAACAGAAGATGCTGGATCAGACAGATGGAGACACACAGGCTACAGATGAGGCTCCAGGTGATGTTGAAACCATTACTATTTTGGTCCAACAGCCTGGTGCAAACATGTTCAAATCTTTTATAGATGTGTTGCAAACTCACATTAGCTAGTGTGAATAAATTTGATTGACTTTCGCATCACTTATTCGTCACACACCCGGTGTGTATATGCCTTTACTCTGAGAAACATATTATAGCTGATTATAATTTGTTCTAGACTGGGAGGCAGAGCCTTCAGTTATCAAGCTCAGCTCAGAGAGGCAGACACCCTCTCTACTTTTAAGGGTAGACTAAAAACTTTCCTTTTCACTAAGTCGTATAGTTAGGGTTGGCTCAGTTGACCCTGAACCATCCCTTAGTCTTAAATTCTGCTGTATAATGTTAGTCTGATGGAGGACAGTGATGCATCGATCATCTCTCCTCCTCTATCTCCTTGTATCTCTTTCTGTCTTTCTCTCCATGTACTACATATGTCTCCATTACATGTTACTAACTTGTGTCTTCCAGTAGTTT
>JAPQRN010001701.1:0-11441 GCA_037367275.1 Coranthus polyacanthus | reverse complement strand
ACTGTAAAGCCCTTTGAGGCAAATCTTGATTTGTGATATTGGGCTATATAAATAAAATTGAATTGAATTGAATTAAGCCATGTTCCATGAAAAGGAAGGATGTTAAAGAGGCCAGTCTTAAATGTAGTAGAATAGAATATATAAGTGGAAATCTTAACCCATCTTTTTCTTGTTCTGTGCCCGATACCATCATACCCTCACCTCTGTCCCATTCCTCCTCCACTATTACAGGTGCTGGGAGTTAAGTGCTGGTAACATCAAGTGGATCTACCAGGTCCCCATCCTGACAGCCATTGGGGTGAGTGTAGTGTTTGTTTTCAGGATGTACAAGCTTCTGATGTTGTTCAAAGAGTTTAAAGTCTAATTTCTGCCACATGAAGTGAGCATATACTCCTTATGGAAATGTAGTTACCACTGATGTTTTTCAGCTTGTGACAACATCACATAACATGGTGTAAACTACACCCCATGCAGCCCCTGATTATATTTCAAGCAAAAGTTGAATTATGTGTTGCATAAGATAGATGTATCTAACACTGAATATCCTAATTATGTTAGAATCTAAATGTGGCTCTGCCTTATGTTTGATGATTTCACATTAAGATATTCTCTAAGCCATCACTGCAGTCACAAGGTGTGTTTCTGTCCAGCACATTAAATAAACCTGAGTTGAAATGCCAGAAATTTGAAAAATCTTGAATCATTGTGTGTCTGCATGTGTGGAGCGATAAGGAAACTGAAACAGATGTTTGAATTAAAGAAATTCGTTGACTTTCACTGTAATTTCTTTAATTCAAGAAAGTCAATTACAGAAATATCATAGATGGTTGTAACTTCCATCCTGAGTTAACTGTACAGAGAAATCACCTGTTTGATCAGCTTGGTGATCAGTCACACAAACACTTGATCAGATGCTGACTGTTGATTGGAAGGTCATTCCCGTGTCTAGCTTACTTTTCTGTTTGTTTTTATCTTTTTGACAGACCTCTCACTGTTGTTTTTACATTCATTCTGTCACCTAAAGGCAGCTTAATGTACTCTGTTTCTATGGGAGAGAAACCTGTATAATGAAACATCCATTATCTGTAGTGACAGTTCAACAGCCACCCCAAAACATACAATAAGCATAGGAAGATTTGAAAGATTATTTGAAAAAGGCATATGGTGCAGGGAATGTACTTATATGAAGATTGGATACCGACTTCAAAACTGATTGAAATCAACACAGATCTTTAGGAATGGCATCTTAAAACAAGCATGGGAGAGATTTGTGTAAAGAACCAATTAGATCAACACCTGCAGCTGAGCGGCCACAACCAGCTAATTAAAAAAATACCTATAATATGGAGGATAATTAACCTCAAGACAGGAAAAAACCTTGGAGTTTTAATAAGCTCTGGTTTCTTCAAAAAGGAAGAGAAGGAAAGAAGGAAAAGAGGTAAATTATAAAAGAAACATAAATGAGCTGGAAGGAAAAATCTTATAGTTCTTATCTTAAAGTTATAAAAAAAAACCAATGTGTGTCATCTACAAGAAATGATGCAAAAACTCACCTTTTCCCTCTACTCATCATTTTGAAAATTACTGGCACTGGAAATGTAAATTCAAAGCCATGGTAATATAAAGGCTATGAACCAATGTTCCCTCTAAGCTGTGCACTTGTGCAATCGTGCACTGCTCCTGTTCTCCATGCATAGCGAATCTATACAGCGCATAAAATAAAATCCAACCTGGACTGTAAATAAAATAAACACATAATAATTTAATCTGTACCATTTTGCAATGCAACTCAGTGAGTGACAGGTGACAACAAGTAGTAACTGCAGTAAAACAATGACTAACACTGTCCAGCCAATGATATGATACGGTTCACATGTATTTACTTATGCAGCCAATCAGTGTCATTAACGGCGCTTTACGTGTATGTGGCGCTGTTTTGCAGGTTAGCGTAGAGCTAACGGTGTGGCGGAGTTAAGAGAAGTAAACGCTGCTAACCTGTGGAGCATCACTGTTCTTTCTGTCATCAAGCAGAGGAGACTACTATTACTCATCTCTTTGGGCATTCATAAACTATATATATATGTACTGTATATATACACAATATATTCATATACTCATAGATTTTGGGCAGGATATTAATCTTCACTTAAATGAGAAATTGGAAAATCCTTTCAAGATCCAACCTGAACATGTGTTGTTTGTCTTTTTTAATGATAATCTACCTAATTCTATCAGATATGTTATTAATCTTATCATTTTACAGGCTAAATTCCATATACATTCCAGCAAATTCTCCAACCAAAAACCAAACATTTTAGTCTTTTCAACTTCTCTAATCTCGTACATAAAGTCTTTAAAATTTTGCACTAATCCCAAAGTTGTAAAAGTGGGAGAACCTTGTGGTGTTTTAAATGCATAATGTGTGTCTTTGTTCCTTTTAGCCTTTCTTGTATTTAATTCATCATTGTTCATATATATGTATAGTTATTTCGCTGTTTTTGTTTTTTATCTGTATTTTCTTTTTTTGCTGCATACCCCGAGCATAAATTTGTAGGTTCCTTTATAACTTTGTATTGTATTGTGTATATACATTGCTAATAAAAAAAATGCTGCTAACATCTTATTATGGCGAAACGAACAGGCAGTGGCACATCCACTCACCAAGCCAAAGTAAAAAAGAAATGCGGTTCTTTTAAGATGGAATGGCTGTCGGAGTATGTGTGAACAGAAGAACCCTGACGACGCACAACATACTACACAGCTCATGAAAAACAAGATTTTTGTCTTTTTCATTTCAAGTGGGCCAAATCACTTGTATTAAAAGTAATCTAATGGAAATTACTGCTGTAATTTGATTCTTTTAATGAGCCATGTAACTTACATTACATTACGTTATGATCCCAGGATGTGGACAGGTGTGATACTGGTGTGGCCACAGTGTGAACGCCTGAGTTAATGTGTATGCTCAGACACATGAAAAATTAGGGGGAACATTGGTATGAACATATGAATTCTATACCCATTCAATTATGTACTTAATGTATATGAATATGTATATGTACCATGTACAAGTGTATAGAGATAAAGTTTTTCTCTGTTCGTTCTCCTCTATTTAAAGCTGAAGCAACAGTTTGTTACATGAAAGTCAATAAGGCTTTAAAGTTGTGAAGAGACACAACGTGTTGGCAGTGACAACCATTTTCGCAGAAGCTTTGAATCGATGGCCAAGAACCTTTTTTTATAGAAAGCCTTGTTTTCACTGAGCATGTCTGCTGTGTTAGTTAAGCTATAAGCGAGCTGGATCTGGTTCTAATCACAGATCATGTTACCATGTCAGGACTGAGATGGTGCCGGCTTCAACAGATTCCTCCTGTAAGACAGACAAAAATTAGGTTGTAAATTGTCAGTACTGCTAAGGTGTCAAAGCAGTGGCAGCGGAACAGAGGGGCCGCCAAGACTGTCTGTCCCCCTCTTTCAGATGTTATGGAAATAAAGCAGTAACTTCTAATACATTCTGGCTACATTAAAACATTGAATATGTAACGTACTGTTTGCACAATGTTAACTGAGTGCCTGCTGCAACACCACACTAAGACTATAGTCAATGAAACTGGAAAGACCAGGCTTGAGAACATTAAAAAAAACATGTCTTCTATTTATCACTTTTAGATGCATCCACATGTCTCTATGAGAACGTCAGGTAGCCGTTCTCAACAACGGTTTGACAGAGTATCTTAAAATTTGGCACTAACATTCACTTGGACTTGAGGATGAACTGATTAGATTTTGGTGGTCAAAGGTCACAGGTCGGGGCCACTGTGAACTGAACTGAAAACAGGTTTTTGGCCATAAATGGAGGGAAGCCTGCAAGGTGGTTCAGGGAGACAACGATGGATACACGACTGATATGGTCTCTCTCCACACATTAACTACATCCTATTTACTCAATACCAATGTATTGGAGCGTGCAAACTCAATGTATTCCACTGCTGCAATAAAACATTTTTGCACTTTACACTTTTGGAAGCACATTATAAGACAGGCACCAGAAGTTTATCCACATTATATTTTACCAGCCTGTTATCAAAGACCCAGTTTTAATTTGAGGAAATACGGTGCATATGTTCAGCCTTTTGATTAATCCCCAAATGGGAGAGTGAAGAACTGGGCCGACATGAGGTTATGTGTATTGAAGTACTTGTTTCTAATTCTGTTGGGGAAAATAAACAGAGCTTGTCTCCATGGAGATCGTTGCATCCTGGACAATTTAATCCATATGAACACAACACAAAAGTCCACACTGGTTACATTTGCATGCCAAAGCTTTCAAGATAAAGTGATGAATGAATGTATAATACATTATATTCTTCAGCTGAGCTCATTTTACATGAATGAAGGCTTCTCAGTCCCGGATGAGTGGTTTATATCCATAGTTCCCTATTGTGCTGTGTACAGCTGCATTTGTTTATCCTCATTCAAGCTCATCAAGTGTGGCACATTGGATTTAATGCACAAATTCAAGGGTCGGGTCCAAATATTTCACATTACAGAAAAGGCTGCAGAAGCATCATCCTCAATTTGCATGTTTCAAATGACATTGCAGAAGCTTAGAGAGACTTTGAGAAAGAAGCACAGTAATTGGTAAATATCTTTAGTCGAGCTGCTTTGAAAAATAGATTGACTACAAAGAACACTACAGTAACTTCCTTTTAAAGATGAATGCCTCTACAATGAAATGAACATTAGCTCATTCATCACCCGTCTCCATGTCCGATATGGTCACGTACATACATGATATGTGGCAACGTCCAAAACGCAAACTGCTGACTTCAGAACGACAGTTTATGGGAAGAACCACAGATGCTATTCTAACTATTCTAACATAATATTTTATTCAAGAACTAATCTCTAAATGTATTTTACATGGACTTGAATGATGACATTTAAATTCTGGTTTGTATGGTTGTGGACAGTAAAAATCTCATTATTGCCCACACTCTTCATATTTTTTCAGTATGTTTGATAAATGTGTTTCAAAAGGTTTTTGGTCATTCCACCTCAAATCACCGGATTTCAGAAAGTGTTCCTGACTGACCATCTCTACTTTGCTGTAATTTTTCAAATATTCGACTATGGATCTTCTTTTCCAGAAGTTAAAGACATCTTGTGTCCTAGAACAACTCCTAAACATTTCATGCATCTATCGTGAATAGTTCACAAGTAATGACTTCTTGAACTCAGCATCTTTTTCTGAACCACTTGTTTTTACAGTCACAGAGTGAAGATATAAGACTGACATTTTATGTAGTGTTTACTAGGACTAATAACATTATCTTCTGAAAGTATGAAGCAAATCAGAGACGGTCAGTCTGGAGGCGTCCGGTGACTTCACATGGACCCTGTTGTGTTATCTGAGCAGAGTATCAGTTTGGAGTCTGCAACGTGTGGGAAGATGAACCTCTTAACATCCATCAGGTTACAGGCAACCTACATAAGGGTTAGGGTTCCATTGGAGCCTGATGTTCCCATTCAAAGCAAGTCCTTAGAATAGAATCTATTGTTTCATGTTTGTGTACAAAAAGGCAGAAAGTGTTCTTTGGATTGCATGTGCAAAGATGAAATAATACATAAAAAAAATTCATCACATAAAAAACTAGATTACAAGGAGCAGCAGGTGAGTCGATGGTGATGTTAGTAAGGTGTGCCATGAAGACCCCACTGAGCCATAGAAGCAATTCAAAATGATTTGTGTTGTTTCACACATCTTATAGTGAGAATTATCAACCTCTTTTCCTCGTTTCAGCTCAACTTCATCTTGTTTGTGAACATTGTGCGAGTCTTGGCCACTAAAATTCGAGAGACAAACGCAGGGAGATACGACACCAGGAAACAGTACAGGTTTGTTCTCAACTCACTGTTACATCACATTATTTCTGAGATTCATGTCAAATATGAACTGCAAGGTTTGCTGCTGCTGTGACGCGCCTCTGTTTTCAATCTGAATGACAACGGTTGTAACAATCAAATAGTTTAGATAAGATTATTACCAAAAAACTGGGTCAATCTGAAATCTTTTATGATATGAATATGTTGGAGTTTGTAAATAAAGATTAAACAACAACATGAGGATATGCTCTTTTCAAAATATATTAATAAAGTTCGTGCACAACATACATTTCACACACAGTCTGAGCAGCAGCTCTTAGAATATCCAAAACTCCACTAAAGGAAGGCTTGAGGTAAAAAACCCCAAACAATCCACACAAAAATAAGCAATCCACAGAAATACAGTCACAAAACCAAAAACTGTGCCCTCAAACAAAAAAGCCTGCAGCACAAAAGATCCAAAGATCATCTCATGGACAAACTGTTAATTGTTACTTTAAACTGAGGGCTTTCATTTCTCTTTCACACACACACAATGTGTTTGACCATTTCCACATCTGCAATTATCACTCTTTTTTCCCTCGCTGGTGCAGGCATCAATGTGCCACATAATGACATTATAATTAGAGTGTATTTTCTGGCAGTCGTTTTGAATGCACTGTCAAAACACATCACAGTCACGTGAAGCGAACTGGCAGCTCTTCTGACAGATGAATGTAAGTCAAATACACCATGTTTTATATATGAAGAAAGCTAATGGCTAACAGCTATAATTAAGATCACTGACTGATTTAGGGAGTATGGATAAAGCACAGCCTCTAAGAAACTGGGTGAAGAATTGGTAAGAAAATCTGAGGTCGTCACACAGTGTAAAATAAACATCTGGGGCTCATATAAATGTCTTTCTAAACCTCAGGTAATGTCTGTTCTGGTAATTGCAGAGTGAGAGAATACTGAGCTAGCCAAATTCAGACAGTCCTGGAACACCATGGCTAGCTTGAGGCCTGCTAATGAGCAGCCAGCATTCCAGCTAGCATGGCGCTGCTAGCCAACAGCCTTGACCCCACGCTCCAGCCCTCCGGCCCTCTCTAGACCTCCAGACCTCCAGACCTCCACCCCTCCTGCCCTCTAGCCATGCAGCCCTCTAGACCTCCAGCCCTCCAGACCTCCTGCCCTCTAGCCCTCTAGACCTGTAGCCCTCCAGCCCTCTAGACCTCCAGCCCCCCAGACCTCCAGCCCTGTAGCCCTCCAAACTTCCAGCTCTCTTGCCCTCTAGCCCTCTACCCTCCAGCCCTCCAGCCCTCCACACCTCCAGCCCTTTAGCCCACCAGACCTCCTGCCCTTCAGACCTCCAGCCCTCCATACCTCCAGACCTCTAACCCTCTAGACCTCCAGCCCTCGGCCTGCACCCCACTAGGGGTCGAGCCTCAGCCTCACTCTCCAGTAAAGCTGCAATGGAAACAGATGTTTTTGTTATTTAACCCCCCTTTGGTGTCAGGGAAATCTTCACTATATATTTAAAAATAGGTCAACTGTTCAGCCCATCATTGCATTATCTTTGAATGAGCACAAATTCAATCATACAAATTTAGAAAAAACCTTTAATATAACACAACAGATAAATATTTGCCACTGCCATCGGTGAAATGACATCTGATATGAAGATACCGATACTGGTCGATATCATCTAACATTAGCTGATAACGATGTTTGGCTGATACATCGGTGCATTCCTACCCGACACTCTCTAATCAAAACCAGTGAAGCACCACTCAGTATACACATTTACATGTATGTATGTGTTTCCATAGGAAACTGGCAAAGTCCACCCTTGTGTTGGTGCTTGTGTTTGGAATTCACTACATTGTCTTCCTTGGGATGCCCCACACATTTGAAGGACCGAGCTGGGAAATCCGCATGTACTGCGAGTTGTTTTTCAACTCCTTCCAGGTACTTTCTAAGTTCTAATTCTTTTAATTCTATAATATATATGCACTCTTTATACAGTATAGCATCTTGATAGCAATGCATCCCGAAACTGAATTGATGGTTTGCCAGTTTAATTCAATTTGAATTGAACTGATTGAAAGGATGGGCTCTTGAGAAGGTCTATGTGGACTAATGATACCATACAGCAGCTGAGAGGATGGCTAGAAGTTACAGACTGGGATGTTTTCTTGGAAGGATGCAACAAGGACATTAACTTTCTGACTGATTCACTCACATCACATTTGCAGTTTTGCACAGAATCTGTTATCCCAACAGAGGGGCAGAGCACAGGAGAAACAAAGCACCCAGTGCAATGACTCTGCCAGGTTTGCAAATGAACTCAACACCTTTTTTGGGCACTTTAACCAAAACCAACACATAACAACAGACTCTTTCACCTCCATTAACTCCTTCCAAATAACAACAGCACAGGTGGTGGCTGTCCTAAAGAAGGTAAACCCGCACAAAGCTAAATGACCAGACAGACTAGCAGGGAGGATTCTTAAAGACTGTGCTGAACAGGTGGAAACAGTGTTAACCAGACTTTTTCAGCTGTTCATAGACACAAGCTATGTTCCAGCATCTTGGAAAACATCAACAATAATCCTCATTCCAAAGAAACCACGAGCTACAGAAATGCAGGATTTTAGACCCATTGCCCTCACTTCCATCCTATGTAAGTGGTTGAAAAGAATAAAATGTAATCATTTAACATTGCCTTTCTGTGAATGACTGGACTCACTACAGTTTGCATATAGGGCCAAGAGGGGGGGTGGAGGATACCAGCCTTACATTAATACAAGCAGTGATCTGGACAAATCAAAAGCACGTACATGGATTTTATTCATGGACTTCTCTGCTTTTAATGCTGTTAATACAGACATTCTGTTACCACGCCTCCTAAATCTGCATGTAGTCTTATCATCACAGCAAAGCAGTACAACATTTAGCCGACAAAACTGTAAACGACTGCAGTCATCCCTTAAACCACTGTTTTCAGCTACTACTACTAATAATACAAAACTACCTTCAGGGGGAAAAAAAATTGTGCAAAGAAAAACATCTATAAAAAAAGAATTTGTCCCTGTAGCCATGAAATATCTCAATCAATAAAATAGCCACCTTTAATTAGCCTCCTACCTCAACATACAGTGCTTATATTATTATTTATTCATCAGTAACACCACAGCTCACCACTGACCACAACTTGCGCTCCTTGTAGTTTTTATGTAATAAATAAATTGATTTTATGTAATATTCTTTTTAACTTCCTGTTACGTTGGCATAATTGTGACATATGTTGTGTTATGTTTTTATGTTGTTGGTTGTGATTGTTTTGTATACCTGCATGCAGCCCAAAGGAAAAAATCTGCTTTTTGTACACAAAAAATAGACAATAATGTATTTCTATTCTATTCTATTCTATTCTATTCTATTCTATTCTATTCTATTCTATTCTATTCCTCTGCTAAAATTATTCAATGTAAATCAAGAAACCACTTCATTACTCACTGGAAGAGGTTGAGGTTGATAATTTAATTAAAGGTCTTTAAAAAGAAAAAGTAGCACCTGCGCACTGACTTCAAGACACAAACTTTATTCAGAAATATCAGTTTTTGAAACATTGACAAAGATCCAAGTTTGATTGAAATGTCCTTTTTAAATAAAGGTGACGAAATACAGTATGAAAATAGAGAAGATCTAAAAGTTGACTTTGGACTGAATATTAAAGAAAACTTCAGTTGCACAATTGAAAAACCTTCATTGACTCCTCTACTTGTTAGTTCTTGCCTTGAATTAACCCTAAAGGAGTAAGTCAACCACCTGGTTGACTTCCACATCTACTTCCTGAATGGGTCATCTAAACAAAAACAAACAAACAAAAAACACAAACAACTGAAAAGTTGCTAAATGTGGAGCCAGGAACAAAATTCTAAATATTGTGCCTATTAAAGGGTTAATTGTGATGCGCTTTTAAATGGTAACTATGTTAAATAATTTCTGTTGAAATAAAAGAGACAGAATTGACTAAACCTGAAAGGGTTTTATTGTGATAGAGAGTATGACACGATGCTTTCACTTGTAATGGTGGTGCAAGTGGCCGGAGACACAGTAAAAGCACAATTTCATGGCTAAATGAAAACCAAAGAGAAAATAAGCCATTATCACTCCACTCATCACAGCATATGCCACAAAGGTACAATTCACCTCAATATGAGTAAAGATAAAGTGTTTAAGAGCTTTTGCTCCTGTAGTAGAACAACAACAACGACTGTTTTTGTCTAATAAGGTGTTTGTGACACAGGTCACTGGTCTCGAAAAGGATCAATTATAGACAAAAGATCAGTAGAACTGGAACGCATCTTACATATGGAGAAAAGGAATCTGTGCTGCAAACAACAAAAAGAAATGAGTTATACACTTACACTAATGTCAGGATTACTTACTTAATAACACATATATAGACAAGAACTGTATGTTTTCATGAAATCAGAAGTATGATTACACCCACTCACACTGAGAATCTAAAAGAACCATTAGTGGTTCCTTAGAAACAATTCCTAATCCACACTAAACAGTTTTCCTTTCCTGCACAAGACATATTCTCAGAACCAACTAACAACAGTAGAGAGACCACTGTTCTGTTTTTTAAAG
The DNA here is from genome assembly GCA_037367275.1 of Coranthus polyacanthus. Lineage (NCBI taxonomy): Eukaryota > Metazoa > Chordata > Actinopteri > Kurtiformes > Apogonidae > Coranthus > Coranthus polyacanthus. The sequence continues at coordinate 911 of JAPQRN010001701.1, read as the reverse complement.
AATTTTACTTGATATAAATCTCTTTTTTTCAGGGTTTCTTTGTGTCCATTATCTATTGCTTCTGCAATGGAGAGGTGAGTGCAGTGTGTTTTTAAATAGTATTGATCAAACACGAGACAAACGCTAAACCTGAAAAGAAAATACTTGACACCAAGGGACAACAATTGTGGCATAAAAGTCTAATACTTTTCTCTTTATATGCTGTTAGATTCTTTATATTATACTTTATATGTCTTTTTCTCATAATACTATGTCATTATTCTTGAAATATCAATTCTTTTTGTCCTCAGTGTAGCTCTGATACTGAGAAGCAGAACAACAGTCTTACAATAGTTGGGTTTCCATAAAATGTCAGTTGAATTTGAAACAAACTTGCAAAAAGTTCCAAAAAACAAGGAAAATAACCTGTGCATTAATTATTTTTCAAAAAACGCAAAAAAACCCAAACACTTCAAGTGACTCTATTACATCCTCTTAGAAAAACGTAGCTGCATTAGTTAATGTTAGCATTACTTTGATATTGGATTGTATTGTCATCAGCTATCCTGCTAATAAGGCAGCTAGTGTGAATTAATGTTTTTATACATAAAGTTAAGTTGACATTACTGTTATCAAATGCAGCTGTGCTCACATTTATAAGGAGCTGAAATGACTTGGTGTTTTTTTAACATGACAGTGTTAGTTAACAGTGTGATCAGTGTTAACAGTAAGTTAGTGGTAGCATTACTTTGGTGAGTTTCACTCAGACTTTATATAGAGAATGGGCAAATATGTCATGGCACACTGCATTGTGGGTAGCAGCGGCCATACTATGGTATGGGTCACCCGTTGTGAATTAGACGCAGACAGCGACAGTAAATAGTAGTTACTAGAGCGATAACAACCAGTATTTTGTAGAAGAAAAAGCCTAT